>JAEMOT010001594.1:0-32100 GCA_019297695.1 Apostasia ramifera | reverse complement strand
GTTCAAAATAAAGGAGTGCCACGTGTATGACTGTGATGCAGTGCTGGAGCCACATGTCAACAATAATCAATAATGCAATTTAACAAATTAAACTCTTGTTATGTCATGAGTTATGAGTGAGTTTAATACAGTAATGATTATTTACAAAATGTGAGAAATATAAATGAATTCATAAATTGATGTTATGAATGTAATATTTAGAAATGTAATGTATAATATGTAATTTTGGTTAAATATGGCTTATGATATGTAATTTTTTCTATTTTTAATATAATAATATTAGATTAAATAAATAAATAAATAAATAATAATTTTAAAATAATATAAATACCAAGATAATATTAATATGCCAATAATGTGAATATTTATATAGCATTTTTTTTAAGGGAACTATAAAGCATTTCTTATTCATAAATTGTGGAGAAGTAATTCGAAAGATTTGTGATTAAATAAAAAATAAAAAAGATTCGAAGACTCCGGAAGGAGGGGCATTATGGTAAATTACTTCATGAATTCAATTTCACTGCCAAGCTTTTCCACCACAACATCACACTACCACCCATTCGTCGGCTTTCTTCCCCTTCCTCTCCCATCCGCGTTCTCACCGACTTCTAGTCGTTCCCTCCTCCTCCAAGCCATCCGTCTCTCTTCCTCTCTCCTCTCTTCTCTCCATCGCCTCTTTTATTCGCTTCATTGACAAAAATCCAATTTCTCTCAAGAAACCCTAATCCTCGCTCCTCTCAATGGCGTTCGGGGATGCTGCCGGCGGCGCGGCCGCTTTGGGCTCGTTTGCCTCTGGAAACGAGAACTTCGTCAATCTTTCTGGCGTCCGTCCTGGTCTGAAGCGCGAGCTCGCCTTTTCTTTGAAGTCCCACGCCGAGGTCTCGGCAACCATTGGTCGCACAAGACTCCGCAGACCCCCTTCCTCTGCCTTGCCTGCCGTCAATCCCGCCTCTGATCTTCCTGTCAAGAAGAGAGCCCGGAAAACGCCGATGTTGAACACGAGCGTCTCGCCGGCGCAGAACATTTCCCCAGTAGGTTCTCCGGTTTTGGGTTCTGCTCTGGCTAGTGGCCGTCGAGGATCTACGGCTGAGGCTCCCATTGTGATCGAGGACCTTGATGCCCATGAGCGGGCCAGGGAGAATCCGGCTACTGGTAGAGAAGCCGAAATTCGCTCTATTCCCCTGCATGCAGAAAATGTAATGGTTCCTAGTTGGCTGGAGCAGCAAGTGAGTAGGATAACACAGACTGCGAGCAAGTATGTGCTACAGGGAACGTTGGAAGGTGCTTCAGATAGCTCTGATGATGTTAGAGCCCACACCGATTCAAGAAGTGCTAATATAAACGTCAGGTTTGGCTACATTGCACCTTATCTATGATATCGTTCGTAGCCATTTTTCTTATCTCAATCTAAAAAATTATTATCTTATCGAAAAATCTAAAAAATTACTATCAAGGTAGAACTTTCTGTCCCTTTTTTTGATATTTTGCGTGGTTCTCTTTGTTCTGTGTTTGATTTAATGAGATTAGAACATTATTGTCCTGGTGAGGAAATTGGGTATTGTTTCTGTTTCCGTCTTCGTTGTTATTTTTATTTTATTTTATGTTTTTTTCTACTACCTGTTCGCTTTTGGGTGCAGTCTTATTTTTCTTTAATGTTGTTGTGCGTCCTTGGGCCTTTTTGGTGGGAGTCAGATTCATGTGAGCTCATGCATGCTTTGTTGGACAGAGTCCTACTTGTGTGAAGGTGTTGTCTGGTAGCATAATTTCTGAAGGTTGACTCAGTTTGTTGCTATAAGCCTTGCATTTTCTTTTTCTGATATTATACGTGACCGCATCAGGCATTGGAGATATGGGACTTAGGAATATGGTATGCATTTCTCTTTGAAGTCTTTCTTGTTAAATTCTAGAAAGCATCAAGGTTGAATTCATTGTGGGTGGTTAGCTTTTATGCTAATGTCTTTTGCTTTTCTAAGATTTTGCAGTTAGCTAATTGGTTGAGGGACATTATGAGTGTTGTAAACAAATTTATTTAAAGAAGTCTAGTTTATATTGGTAGGATAGACACTGTTTTTTGTTCTTTAAATGGTAGGATAGACACATTGTTGTTTGTGCAATTTCATGGGATAAAAAATATAAAGTCAGCCAAAAGTTTCAACTCGAAGAATGTTTGTATTATGAGTATTACATTTTGAGTATCTTGAAGACAAGGATGGAAAGGGAATGGATATGTCTCTTAGTGGGAGATATTTGTTCAGCCGATGAGCTTTTAAGTTGAAATGTGCATATTACCTTCAATTTGATAATTTCTTTCTACATCTACATGCGTTGATCATACAGTGGAAATTTGTAGAATTTGATTTATTTTTTGCATTACTACTTCTTATTGTTTTTATTGTATATGTACTTGCTTTGAGTTGTTTTTTGATGTTTCTTGCATTGAGTTGTTTTTGACCTATTCTTTATGTAGCATATACTTTGTTCATAGCTAAAACCTGCTATAGATACAATTATGTTCTTCATGATTATTTTTCTGTTTACTTAAAGAATTTTTTTGCTTTTTAATGTTGCACACTGAAGGTTGGGAAGTCCAGAATCAGTTTTAGATTCCATGGAGAGCACTTCCCGAAGTATTCTATCAGTTGAAAAAGCAAGCAGAAAGTTGACTAGAAAGTATTATTTATGAAACCTTTCTTTTATCACTATTTTATGGCACCTCATTGAATTGATTTTCTTTACCTCAAGGGACTTGGGACTTCACAAATTGGTTTTCATGAAAGAGATTTTACCTGACGGAACATTGTTGCGCTATGTAGTGAATGGAAAAGTAAGCATCCATGCATTTTCTTGGTGAATTTCTTTTATACTTCACCTTTTTTCCATGTATAGCTAATTTTTCAGTTAACAGCCAAAACTTGTTGGTTATGCAAACCAGTTTGGTATATACTGTTCTTGCTGCAATGAGGTGGTATGTACTTTATCATCATTATCTTGATGTCCTTGTACTTTTCCGTGCTATCTTTATAGTATTTCAACACATGAACAGGTGAGTCCTTCACAATTTGAAGCTCATGCTGGCGAGGCTCAACGCCGCAAGCCGTATGTTGCTTCTTTGAAAGTTTTGAATGTTAGGTTCCATATTCTCTACCCATTATTCTCTTTTTTTTTTGTTTTCTTTATCTTATTTCAGCTATAACTACATTTATACTTCCAATGGAGTATCCCTTCATGAACTTTCTGTTACACTATCAAAGCGTCGAAAGTTGTTGGACAGTGATAATGACGACCTCTGCAGTATTTGTGAAGATGCTGGGGAGCTAGTGCTATGTGACCTTTGTCCAAGGGCTTTCCACAAAGGTATTTTCCTTTTTCTCAAATAGATTTGATATATGAGCACATATTGCTACCATTTTTTCACTCTTTAGATTAATCACATTTTATGTATATTCATACTATGACATCATCTTTGCCATAAAAGCTATTGCTCGAGAAATTCAACATGTGTTTCAACAGTGTATATGCTGAAAGTGAAGCGAGATAAGAAAAGGGATGATGAACATATTTAAAATAAGCAATATTTAGGATGTTGTTTCAATTAAGTGAGATTATTTTTTCTAAATAGAGTTGGATAATAAATAAGATTTTTAAATCTCATAAAAATCAAATAATTTTAAATTAAGATTAATGTGGATTGTTGATAAAGCCGGCTTTATCAAATTAGATTAGGGCTATTTATTTAATTCAATAAGTTAGATTTGAGGCTTTCAAGTATTAGTTTGGGTTGTCTTTTCAATTTAAACTAACAATATGTTAATCTCTCAGTTACATTTGGATCACTTATTTTAGAACCAAACAAACATCCTAATTGAGCAAATATTTTTATTTGAAACTATTAAAACATGAATTGTCGCTTCCATTAGAACCGTACATGCGTCAGGATGGAAGTTCCTCCATATTGGAAGAAAACTATGCTTTGTGCCCACAAGATCATATGATCACTACTCCATGTAATGACATGCCAAAAAGGGGGAGATCTACCTCGTAGCTCCTTTGATGATGCCATGACAGCCAAGGTAAGTCTCATAGCACTCCCACAAGGCTTCCTAAAAGTAGCTCAAAGATTTCTGTACCTTGGATCTAGTTTATCTACAACTTGATCCGATTATGACCACCTTTATCTGCAAGACCCAAGTACAATCAACGATGTTGTGTACCTGTAACATTTATTGTTGCCACCCTAGCAACTAGTAGATTAGCAGCACGTCATCTTTAGGTGCAATTTGTTCGGCTAGGTTAACTTTAATTTGGGTGAAAAAGTAACCTTGTAGATCCCATCTTACGCAAATCCAACATTAGACTAATCATTGTTCATCTTGGACCGTGTGATGGCACGTTGCTGGTGTTTATCCTAGTAGCGGGAGATCTTGTCTATTGGCCTAATGGGACTTTTTTTTCCTGTCAATATATTTTATAGTGCTTTCATTGAGCTAGCTATAAGTAAGCTGTCAAGCCAAAGGACATGTTTGCTGCCGCCAATGCCTAGCCAAGAATTGAAAAGGGGGTCGATCAGAAGGTTATATCCCTTCGTTATGCAAAACTTTGTAGGCATTTGAAGGTTTTTACTCTCATCAAGAGAATTCAACAGTAAATCGTACTTGCATAGGCCGTCCAAATGTATGTTTTTAACTTTCCAATATGATTAAGATAAATGGATATTTCACAGCTCAATCGTAAAAATCTGAAAGTTTTCTCTATGGGGAAGGGTTCACTGCAACTCTAGCTAGTGCGTTCTGATTAGGACTAGAAGATGACTGTTGCAGGGTCGTGGGACTAAGTGACAAAAGGGATCTATGTCGAGTGTCCATGACATAAAGTGGCATCTTAGTGTTGAGCAGTAAAGGCAGGAAATGGAGAATAAGGAAGAGTTAATGGAGGGTGATTTGAGGAAGGGTTGGGAGAAAGAAGAAAATTGCTTTATTTTCAAATAAAAGGATAATTATGTTGTTCTTGGATTCTCACGTAGGACTTCCTACCCCTCCTTTCGCTAGGATGTCGATTCTCTAACTTGAATATAGGTTGACACTTGTAACACTAAATTTCATCATAACTCTTATCTATTATAATAGTAGGTAGTCTTTTTTGGCATAGAAACCAAGAAATAAAATTAAATGTAGAGAGTAAAATACAAATTAGACTCATGCTAAATTAACTAAACACAAAATCAGAAATTATGATGAATATCTTGTTTTCCAAATCAGCCCAGAATTAAATTGAATCTGTAACTTACTAATTTAACAATTACCAATCAAATTAAATCAACTCATATTTTTATTCTTCTATGAACATTAGGTAGATATGGAATAAATTTTAGTCATGCTATTAGGTGTTCCCACTTGAAAGTCATTATGTTCTTTTTTGCATTTATTTTGGGAGGAAATGATTATTAACATCGTTATGGTTGGTGTTTATTTACTACAGAATGTTTGGGATGGTCGTGCATTCCTGAGGGTGATTGGCATTGCCAGTATTGTGTAAATATGCATCAAAAGGATAGGTATGTAGCACACAATGATAATGCTCGTGCAGCTGGGAGGATTCCTGGAGTTGATGCTATTGATCAGATTCTGAAGAGGTCAATTTTGATTGTCAAAGTTCCAGATGCTAGCATTGGCGGATGTTCCCTGTGCAGGTTATGACTAGGAAAATTAACGCTCTGGATTTTTCCTTTTTATTTTACTTATAGTTTTTCCAGAATCTTGTTCATTTGATTATTTTATTTGGAATGATTGAGGGTGTGAAATAAAGTATTTTTTATGTTGGAATTTGTATAGGATATGATAAAAATTTATTTTTTATTATTATTGTTATTTTTTTAATCAAATACTATTTTGGTTTTGGGCATGACCAAAGTAGTTTTGGAACCAAACAGGTCCTCGAGTGATTAAATTTGTATGCTATATTTATCTTTTCCCCTGCAGTCTTGTCCTTTTCTCATTAAGATCTTAAACATATTTCCTTCCTGATGTTCTTAAATGTCTTTCAGATGTAAAGATTATGCCAAGTCAGGATTTGGCCCTCGCACAGTTTTGATCTGTGACCAGGTCTATTCCTTTATTTTTCTGTTGCTATTGATTTTCAACTGTGATCTCTGGTTTTACTGTCATGATTCTGAAATATAATCTGATGTGATAGTGTGAGAAGGAATATCATGTTGGGTGCTTGAAGAATCACAGCATGGATGTTCTAAGGGTATTCAGATCTTTCCTTGCACTCTATCAAATGGGTTGTTTGTTTGCCTAAGTTAAATTTAACTTAGGTTAAAATTAACCTTATGAGTTACATGCACATACTCTAACATTAAATTAATAATATTTTAAACCTGACACGAAATTCAATATTAAACATCAACTGTATTTCACATCATATAAAATTTTCAAATTAAAAAATTAACTTTATTTTACATCCTACCCACGTCCCAAAATAAAATGAATTTTATTTCAAATTTTACACAGATCTCAAAATAAAAATATCACGTCAAATGTTATCTGTAACTTTAATTAAAAATAACTTTACAAACAAAAAACTTTGTTTTTTATTTTCATTATCATGCTTTGTGTTACCCAGTCACTGTGTTTATATAATCTTTTTCCTACAGGAAAAGCCGAAAGGAGATTGGTTTTGCTGTACTGATTGCATTAATATTCATGCTTCTTTGCAAGAAGCAGTACATAATGGAGCCCATGCACTTCCTGATCTAGCTTTAGATATGATTAAGCAAAATGGGATAGTTAAAGGCTTAAAAATTGACGGTAATGTTGGTTTGAAATTGAGGCTTCTTCATGGCAAAACAGCTTCTGCCAGTGATAAATTGTTTCTCACAGCAGCAGTCTCTATTTTACATGTATGTGCTTACGAAGCCTTTATCTACGTTATATAAAAGCACTATCAACCTTCTTTGTTAGGTTATTTCTAGAAGCATGGACTGACATGTGACTATTACAGGCATGAATATTTGCCATATTTCCATTTATACAGATAGAAGAGTGCATTTTGGCTGGACCGCTAGATCAATGTGTTTTTTACATCTATGATAGTTTAGTAGTTATTTCTAGTGCAAGAAATGATTACTGAGCACGAAGATACTTTAAAAATATTTTAATGTTCAGTGGATAAAAGTTGTGATGTGTATGAGAACCAGATAGTTGAATTAACTTTTCTTTATACGCACTAAGCTTTATTTAATTCTCATATTTCCTTTGTAAGTGTGGAATTTGAAAATGTGGACTGTTGATAAGTGATAACTTATATCTAGAAGCATGTGATATAGATGTCAACTTCTAATACGTTGGCTTTCAAGTTTTTCTCTTCTATATGTATTATTATTGTCGCAATTGCGTTTGATGTTCCTTGAATTTTATTTGACCATATATCTAGCTTGTTACCTTGGATTTCATCTTCTGCTGAAGTTCATCACCCAAGTTATTGCTTCATACTATTGATCATTTCCATTTTTTATTCTGGAATTTTGTAAGCCTTAATTTCTGTAATTATGCATTGCACGTTATTAGAATATTATGAGAATGTTACTTTATATTGCTCTACAGATTTGTGTTATCCTTAATATTTCACTGGTATATTTTTCAGGAATCATTTGATCCTATAATTGGTGGAAGAAAAGGGTCTGATCTTGTTACTCAGTTGGTTTATGGGTAAGTAATCTATTGAAGTGTTTGATAGTGTGGCATTATTTGACTCCGTTCTCTTCTTTTCCCCTGGCATTGCAGAAGGTGTTGGGAAAATATTGACTTCCAAGGGATGTATTGTGCAATGTTAACTTTGGAGTAAGAGCTTTGTGCATGATTTATTTATATATTTTTTTAATTGTAATGTCTGCTCATGTTTTTTTTTTTATTTATTTGTCCTCTAACTCAATCCTTGCATTGCAGTTCATCTGTTTTGTCTGTAGGCATTCTCAGAGTATTGGGTTCTGAAGCTGCTGAACTTCCATTAGTTGCCACTAGGAAGGAATGCCAAGGACAGGTAAAGCCAATACTAGTGATGCTAAACTCAATGGTTCATTTAGTGAAGACCATTTAATCATTGCTTCTTTCCATAGCTTCTTTGATAAATGTAACGACTAAACAAATCTAGTGAGTGGTCTCTTCTATGAAAATAAGTTTTAAGGAAAAAGTAGTTTGAATTTGAACTGGCCTGCTCGAGTTTCAAGTTATATTTTGAGTTTTATGTTGAACTCCTTGGCTGACGGGATCCTATACTTGCGCTTCTGTTCCTCTATCTGGTTGTATATCGTTATTCCTCTTATTATTCCTTACACTTAATCCATGCTACTATTTAATTTATGATCTAGTTGATATTGTCAAATTTGACATTCTTTCCTGACAGTTCAGCATGGTTTTGTTTCATGCTACTAATGCAATGATATCTAGTTCTTGACTGAGACGTTAGCCTGTGCTTTTGTTGATCTACTGTGTTATCCTTTGAGCTGACCGAAAGTTGTGCATGACTATTATATGTATACATACTAGTATGCATTATTCTCTTTTCTTTCAAAGATAAAACGAGAGAGTGTTTCATTATATTTTGGATGCTTGTTGTAGCTACAGTGGTTCTTGCTACTTGATTTAGTTTGATTCACTTTGTGCAGGAGTTTTAGTACAAACTTGAGCAAATTCCGTTTGAACTGATTTTATTGATTCTTTTCTGAATAAATATCTCAGGGGGCTCGCTATTAAAATTTCGAAAACCTTTCTTGGTTCCTTCACGCTAACAAAGATTGCTGGTTTTTAAATGTTAAAACAGCAGTTGTGCTATTATAGCCTGCTGGTAGGAAAGCTCAGGCTTTGGATACTTTCTGAAATGCTAATAACCGTTAAATGGCATTCCCTGCATGATTCTAAGTAGAGACATTTATATATTAGACGCCTAGGGTATGAAGTACACTGACTAAACAGATCTTATGAAAACCATAATACTAAGATCAGTTAACTGGGTTTAATCATTGTTTAGCCATGGTTAAGAGGCTTTTGCAGCTACTCAGCTCCCAGTATGCTGTGCAGCTTTGTCATGCTGTGAGGACCAAGTCCTCATTGCCAAAGCTTACCATGAGTCAGGCCTCAAGTAGCGCTAGAGGGTGGAGTTTGAGCTTGAGGATGTGTGGGGGTGGGGAGGGTGAGAAATGGCTTCTTTTCTAAATTTGCTGAAATAATGTGTCCTGTAATGAAACTTTTAATTATTAGGTAATGAAAAGTGACGACGGTGTTGATTTGAATGTTTGATATGTAATTGTCTTTCTTTATATTTTATGGATATAAACATTGCTTTCATTCTTATCATAAGCATTGACTTTTTGCAATAAGCCTAGAGACTTCATCATTGTTCGCTCATTCTCGGATTGTTTGTCGACTACTTGTGATACCTACAGGGATATTTCAGGGCCCTCTTTACTTGCATAGGGAGGCTGCTGGCTTCCTTGAGTGTAAAGCATTTGGTTCTTCCTGCCACTGAAGAAGCTGAAACTATGTGGACGAAAAACTTTGGGTTTATGAAGATAACAGAGGATCAGGTAGATTTTATACCATGTGTGAATCAGCATAAGGCTTGTTTGAATATATAGTTTTTAAAAATATTTTCGCCTTAGAACTAAAATATGATACCTTTGTTGTAGTTGTCTGAATATGCAAAGGGCATTAAGATTGTCAACTTTGAAGGAACATCTCTACTTCTTCGGACTGTTTCCGACCTACCTGATTTGGGAAGCCATGGGAGCTGAAAATATTACAATCTTTGCTGTTTTGATTTGCTGGCAGATGTGCAGATCCTGTACTGCCAATTTTGACAGGTAAATTTTAGTGATAATCTCATTAGTAATTTTATTTGTAAGATAAATTTATCTTAAAATTTTGGGTCAATTTCATTCAACCTGGTAAATCATTCTAAATATCATATTTACCTCCGTAACCTTAAATTATAATATCTTTCTATTATTTCAAATTAACCTCTCGAATTAATAGATGATGGATTTTAACAGCCTTAAGAACTCCAAATTCTAAATTATAAATATTAACCTAAGTACTAAACACTAGTTCCAAAACCTTAAATCCTAATCATTAAAACCTAAATCCTAAACCGTAACTACTAAATTCTAAATTTGAAGCTTAAACACTATAATTGTTAAACCATGCATCTTAAATTAAGTTGTGTAGTGAAGTCTCAAGGACTGTAGAGGTGTGAGGGCGGAACATGAAAAGAAGTAGAGTTAAGGACATGAGATTTTTGCGTAAAAATCCTTACACAAACGGAAAATTAGCTCTATTCAAGGATGATTCCTTGTTGATTATGTTCTGTCCCCCAGAGAGAGAGATGTATATGTATTTATGGGCCCCTACAGAATGATTTGCATGCCTGGGTGTTATGTTATGAAAGCGAGGACGTGTGGAGCTGAACTATGTGGCCGGTACGTAGAGAGTTGAGCTTCAGCTGGGTGGAGGTAGTGATATGGGTGCAGCTCCATGATGACTGGGGTTATCCTAGGCCTCATTTAGTTGGGGAAAATTTCAGTCATGGCTAAAATTTTTTCCAACAAAAAATGTTATTTTATTTTTAAAAAAATAAAATAATATTTTATATCTTATTTTATATAAATTTTAACATTAAATAATCACTTTATTTCTTTATTTCACATCACATACATTTTTGCAAAAAAAAATGTTTTGCAAAAAAAATTATAAAATTTTTCAAATTATCTTTTTTTTCTTCCAACCAAATAGATCCCAAATGATGTTGTGCTTGACCTTGGGATGAAAAGAGTGGTCTTGAAGTAGTGTCCTCTGGTCCATGTCACTAATGTATTCACTTGTCAATTGTCAGAGACATTTATAGCTCAAATTCAAAGTATAAATTTCACGATTGACAAAGATCGTTAAAAATCAACAACTTAATTGGAGGGACTAATTAGGAACGATTAGAAGATTAGGGGGTCTTATTTGATATATTTCCTAATAATTATGATAGGATAATTTAGGAGTTGGAATGAAATTATACCTAAAGTTTAATGTATAAAAACAAGGATTTCTCAAATCAGCGTAGCGCAATAATTTTTTCATAAATTATAGTTTGGAGTGTGAATAAAAACTTCTGATAACATTCATCCATGGATCATATATTTCTGAAATAAGCTTGTTTTGTCTGGCAAAATTATGATCAGTTTTACGATATCATTGCACTTTTATTATAGAACTTCCCTTTTTCGGTGGTTTTGGCGCCTCAACTGAAGGTTTTGCCAGATTTTTGCAAGTGCGTTTTGTTCATGGAGTTTTGATGGACGTTGAATGCATTACTGGAGTCTTTTTTGAGTTCATTTTGAACGTTTGGAGGTCATACTCATTAACAGGAAGATGTCGATAGTAAATTTTGAAATTGGAAGAAGAAGAAGAAAGACTTGGGAGCAAGCAGCATTTTTTGTGTGTTTCTCCATATATAGGTGTTTTTCTTTTGATCATCAATATTTATTTCTGCTAAAATTGTTACTGATAGGGTTGATGCCCATATCTTTAAAAGATGTTTTTTTTTTTCTTTTTGAAAGATGAGGTTGATGCCCATTTTTGAAAGGCATTTCATGATTGAAGTCTTTTTAACAGCTATGCCCTTATCCTGTTCTTGCTAATCTTTTTTGTTTTACATGTCATTATGGTGTTGTGGTTTTTATTAATTTAAGTTGCAAATTCGATCTTTATGTTGTGAGATTGAAGCTTAATCTTGAAACTTCTTTGGGTTTATGTTGGTATAAAATGAGATCAAACTCATTTTATTGAGTCTTTTTATGACATAAAATTATGAGTCATAATGTGGTTTATTTGTATAAATATTATGAATCAGATCTTTGATATTTGAATAAGTTTTTAAGTGCTTATGCGAACATTTTAAACGCAAATGAGAAAATGGATGGCTGAGATTTGAAGGCTCCACTACGGCAGGGAACTCTTCCTCCAGAGGAAATGACCAAGGGTGAAAGCAACGGCAGTCGAGTGAGCGCGAGCTCGTCTTTTGCCTAATAAGCATATCCGTTGGTTTTTGTCTCCTTTATCGAACTTCATTGGATACTAAATTGAGTTTTAAATGTATACATCAAAAATATAAAAATAAATGTTTTAAATGCGAGTCCACTTCGCTTTTGAATTTCTCCAACAAGTTTTTTTAGCTGCTACAATCTTTTTTAAAAAATAATAATAATAAATGTTGAACTCTATTATTTTGATGATAATAATTATTTTAATTTATCGTCTAATCTTCTCTTTAAGTGTGTAATTAGGTTTATAACGTACAAACGAGGATTTACGTTAAGGTCCAAGAAAAGAAAGGCAAAAAAATGTATCATTTATTTTTTCTTTTCTAGCACATAATTGTAAGCATGTTTTAGTTGTCAAATTTTTACTCATTTTTATTTTTATTTTGAGTTAAAGAATTTAAATTCAAATTAGCTTTACTCTAATCTTTTCTTATTGTGAGTTATTATTTGTTTTAGTTAATTCATGGCTTTTGAAAATTTTAAATCACCTCATTTCTCTTTTTTCAAAGTCCGTTCAGGCTGATTGTTAAAATCAGTGGAGTTGCTCTGGAAATTTTTCCATCCCCCTTCACAGAGAGATCTGACTGATTGTCACAATCAGCCTCCGTGTACATTCTTTTTTTCTAACTGTTGGAATACCTGTTAATAAGAACAAAAGCTATTCTTTCACATGTCATAGGGGTCTAACACTGTAGAAATCATAGCTTTTCCTTATTTGAGAATCTCACCCACCAACTTGAGCCTATTCTATACTTTTTTAAAATTAGAATAATAATATATGACTTTTCACCTTCTTTTGCTCCAGATTTTTAGGCTTTATGCTAAGCACTTTTATGTTCTTTAAGTCCTTTTAAGGCTAAAGTTCATCCTATGTGGCACTATCACATTTGTTCAAGTTCTAAGCAAGTTTATATAATTATTCTTAACTGTTTTAATGAACAATTTGGTGGACCATTTTTCTACAGTTTTCTCATAGCTCAAAAAAACTATTTAGCCCTCCATGTGTCCATCTCTTATAAGTAAAAATGCTGACTACATTTTTATACATAGGCATTTAAGTAATTTTCTTACCCATGTCATTTCAAAAAATGCTTATAATCACTCTCATTGAGTGCATTCTGCACTTGTGTATTGTGTGAACTTTTTTCTCTGCAAACTCTCTCTTTCTCAGCTCTCTAAGTGTTCTAATTCTCTTTTGTGCTCAATCTTGCAAAGCTCTCAAGGAGTCCATAGAAGAAAGAATTCCTGATCTCTCAAAGCATTCAAGGCTATTTGGTGCATATGTTCTTAACCTCATTTGGCCTTCGATCTTTTCATTATTGAAAATTTTTATGCTTTTAATCTCAAATTTTCTTCTTCTGCTTGAATCATTTCTTGAATAAGAAAGCTTAAGTTTTCACTACTTGTTAATTTTTAAGATTTGCTTCCTTCTTTATAAAGATCTTACTTATTTTTCCTACTATAATTTTGATTTTTCTTCAAGACTTTATATAAATGTATTTTACAAACTCTCTTTGAATATTTACGAGTTTTTATTTAGCAAACCTTGCATGCTGTTAACATGTGGTTCTTGCACTGCATCCCGGCCGTACACGTGTTCTTGGCTGGCCTCCAACTCTTCTTATTTTAAAATTACTAACCTCTCTGTTCTCACTGGTTCTTGACCAGATCAAACCTCGGCCACGAGGGTCCAACCTAGCCTCGTCCACGACGAGTCAAAACCACCCCCGGTAACGTCGGGCACGAAGTTACAAAGTGGTGCCTGTCGCAATCAGCTTGACCCAACTGCGCCGTTCCCCGTATAAAGCACTTTTTTCCAGACCCACAAACCAAGGATCTGCATGCTTCAGCCATCACGGATCCCCAGAAGAAGTACCAATATTAAAAGATATCACCCTTCTTTCGCAGCTTCCGGCCCCTCCGGCGGCCGACAAGCGGCGCGAACCCAGAGCTTGTCCACCTCCTTTCCTCCGAAAAACCAGGTTAAAGCTGTGCACTCCGCCTACAAATACCCTGGAACAGTTTCTGAAAAGGAGAACAGAATCGATCAATCGAAAGGAGACTCGAATCCACCAATCCAGAAAAGGAGAGGAACGAAGATCAGAAATTAGAGGAGTGTCCAGCACGCAAGCAACCTCTCAGATCCTTCCACCCTCATTGTATTGGAGCCCAAACTGAGGAGCTCTCTCTCTTTTTTCTCTCTTTCAGAAGCACTGTATTAGACTTCGCGGCTGCTTTCTTCCATTAGTGAACCTTCTTCGCTGATCGCTCGGTGGATGTAGGGGATTTCCTCCCTGAATCACCTTAAATCTCTGTGTGCTCTTCTGTCTGCCCCGAACTCTCTCTCCCTCTCTTCTTTAAGCTTCTTTTAAAAGGCTTACCCTTCTGCGCGCTGCCGTCTCCTAGAACTCTCTTTCTTTTTCGGTATTCCTTGGGATCCCCTATATCCTACGTCAACAGCTTCTGGTGCTTTCATTGAGACCCCAGGAAGATGGTGGCCAGAACGCGCAGAACCAACTCTGCTGCCCGCAGTATGCACGCGGGTGAACCCTCCGTCCGAGCGACGGACGATAGAGCTTCGGCCTCAACTTCTCGGCGTCACGCTGAATCTGCTTCCTCCTCCAGGGGCACTCGTGTCTCAGAACTTCAGGGGATGCTCGCAAATCTCACTGACCTAGTCACCGGTCTCACAGCCCAGCAGGCCGTGATTCTCAAGCAGACACAACCGGTGTGTGCAATACTTCCTCACCCGCCGGTCGCGGCGATCCCTGCGCCTCCTCCGCCGGTCGCAGCGGCTCCAGCGCCTCCTCCACCGGTCGTGGCGGTCCCAGAGTTACTTCCGCCGGTCGCGGCGATCCCGGCTCCCCCCCTTCCGGCCGCTGAGGCTCCCGCTCCGGTGCCTCCAATTGCAGCACTTTCCGTCCAAACGTCTGGTTCTTCCAAACCGCCTAGACGCCCTTTTCGCCTCCAGGAGGCTCACCAAAATTCTCTTCCACCAGGTCCATTTCCACAACCTGTTTTCCTTCCACCTGCCTTCCCTCCTTTCCTCGCCGGAAGAGACCCCCTCTTTCCGGGCGTCCAGGCCCCTCATCACCGGCCTGACCCCTTCTTCGGGCCAATGGATGGCAACGCTCCTTTTTCCGATGCCATCCGGCTGGCCCCAATCCCAGAGGACTTCAGGCCGCCCAGGCTAGAGGCCTATAGGGGTGTAACAGACTCCCGTGAACATGTACAAGGGTTCGAGGCTGCAGTCCGTTACCGTCAACCAGACGAAGCCACTAAATGCCACCTCCTGGCCAACACGCTGAAAGGGGCAGCTTTCAGCTGGTTCATCAAGTTGCCCAGGGGTCACATCTCTTCCTACGAACATTTGAAATGAGAGTTGATCGCCAGTTTCATCAGTCGGACCCGAATGGTCGTCTCTGACATGGTACTCGCCAACATCAAATAAGGCGAGAGAGAGAGTCTCCGGGATTACACCAACCGCTTCTTCGCTGCTGCGGCAGGAGCCGAAGATGTAGACCCTGCAGTGGCCATGCACAACTTCCGGAGGGGACTCAAAGCGGGGGATCTGTCTAAATCTCTGCAGTTGGCTAAACCTCGGAGTTACCCAGAGCTGGTGGCCAGGGCCAGCCATGTTGAACCTCTTAATTTTGATGAATATAATTAATTTAGCATTATAGACTAATTATCTTATTAAGTGTATTTTCAGGTCATTCATATCATAATTAAGGTGAATGTCCAAGTTTAAGTTCAAGAAAAGAAGTATTTTACTTGGTTCTCATTTATTTTCTTTTCTAGGACTTAATTGTAAGCATGCATAATTTTGCCAAGGATTTAACTTGTACTTAATCTTAGTTAGCCTAAGGTCTATCCATTCTTTGTTAATCCTTGCTGAAAATTTCATCTCCTTGAGCTGCAGAAAAAATCGGTCGATTTCCAAAATCGACCGGATCTCTCTAGACTGGCCCAAACTCAGCTGCCTAGCTGACCGTTTGGCCTATCCAAATTCCCAAAAATTAAGAATATCTTATGTCCACTATCTTGTTTCTTGCAGCCCACCTTTTAAATATATTTTAATTTGGAACATCTCTCAAAAACTATTTATTTACTCTTTGTTCATTTTTAAAAGGGAAAATATTTGCACTTTTCATTTCACTTGTTCATTTCAGCAGTCCTTGAGTGTTATGCTGAATGTATTGTCCACCTAAACTCACTAAATTAGTTTTAATCTATTCCAGGTGGCACCTTCTCCTTGTTTTAATTCTTGGGTGAAAACTTGGGTGTTTTTAGCCACTTTATTAATTTATTTCTTTTACTAAAAACAAAAATCTTCCAGCATGCTTGTTTATGGGAAATGGACAAACCATTATTTTATGCTTTTCGTCAGCCTCCTTTTCCCAGGTTTATTCTTTTGTATTTTCCTTATTTCAAGCTTGGTTGAACTTAATCATTATCTTTAAGTTTTAAAATCTGCTGAACCCTTTCTGCCTCCAACAGTTCAAAAGGACATTTCATCATCCAGAAATGTCTGAAATGCCCTCTGCTTGCTGTTTTCTCATTGGTCCACTTGTATGACATGTCAAAACGGTTGTCTACAATTGGCTAACTCAAACAAAGGGCAAATGTTTCAAGCTTCCTGCTTACCACCTGCTGTAAGTAAATAAAAGCATTCATTTCCTGTTGTTCTTTAATCTTTTTCCTGCCCGAAAATCTTCTAGCTCTTCTTCAAGCTTCTACTTGCAAACAAATTTTCTCAAGGAGAAACAAAAGAAGAAAGAGTGCTGCGTTTTTCACTATTCTGAAGCCAAGACCTGTAACCCTTACTGTTCACATTCCTCTTGGCTTTTCGGTTTTGTCGCAGCTTTCAGTTTTTCATAACTGAACCTTCACTGTTTTGTTTCTGTTGGAATATAAAAGCAAGACTGTTAGCTAATAGTTTCATCTCTTAAAGCTTATTTTTTCTTGAATATTTTGAGATACCTTCTTCTTTTCTTTTACCTCAAGATTACAGAAATTAATCTTGGACTTCTACGAGTTTTCACCCTTGGCAAAGTTGTTGTATGCATAGAGCTCTTCACTGTAATTTTTTTTTTATGCTTAAGTTGTAATTGAGCTAGCAAAGCTAGCAAAAACTCGTACTCTTCTGTATTTTTCTCTGAGATTGTATTTGTAGGTTTGCTCGGCTTTGGTACCTGTAAAAAGTCGTGGTGTGTAGGTTTTCTTGGCTTTGGTTCCTGTAAAAAGCCATAGGATTGTATCGGGTTTATTCGGCTTTGGTTCCCGTAAAAAGCCGAGGTGATTTAGTGGAAATTCCCATTTGAGGAGCGTGGGGAGTGGACTAGGCGGTAAGCCGAACCACTATAAATTTGTTGTGTTCATTTCTTTTTGCTTCTAAATTCTTTTGGACCAAAGTAATATATCTTATCTAAATCTAAATATTTTAAAGTTATACACAACCTAAAATATTTTTATTAAAAACAGATATATGAATAGTAAACTCTAAATTTATTATTTCTGAACTCTCTTGGATTCATTTCTGCACTGTTCTGTGAACCTTGGTCAATTCCCGAAATCGACCGGATTGTTCTGGAAAAATTTTCTGCACTGTTCTGTGAACCTTGGTCAATTCCCGAAATCGACCGGATTGTTCTGGAAAAATTTTCTGCTCAGCTTTTTCCTATCCAGGTGATATCAGAACTAAGTATACTTGGTCTTTTTGATAAACTTAAATATACTACCTCTTATTCCCTTCTTTTTCTTAACTAAAAGAAATCATTTTAAATTATTTTAATTCCCAATTCACCCCCCTCTTGGGAAGTCTCTGGGCCAACAAGTCAATTTATGCTTCTCGAGGACGCTGAATCCTCTCCCACAGACGCTTCCGGAGTTAAGCAGGAGAAAAGAAAGAGAAAACATCGGGGTGCCGAACCCCCGGCCACGAGGATGCATATGACCAAAAGTCGTGATAGAAATGAAGGAAAGCCTCGACACGTCCAGAATCAAAAATTTTTCCTCTCTCGGCCGCTCCCCGAGGTCTATGCGGCGGCCGTTAAACAGGGCTGGATCCGATCTGCCGGACCCAGGCCAGCACCTCCGATCGGGGTGGATCCCGACAACTATTGTGAGTTCCATGGGAACTACAGGCACAGGCTTCACAAGTGCCGAGGTCTCAGGGCCCTGCTCGAAAAACTGATGAATCAAGGTAAGCTCGAAGAATTCATGCAAATGGCGTCAACCTTCACTGCTGTCCGGAAAGGAAAGGCCCCCGAGGTTGCTAAAGCCCCTGCTAAGGCTATACCATCTTCAGGCCCCAGTTAACCAGGACGCCCTTACCCTCCGGCCACCAGGACGATCAATGCTATCTTTAGCATTGACCCTTCCGCTCGCCGCCAAGTAGTCGAGGTTGGCAGTATTTCTGAGCAATATTCTTCATCTATTCCCCTCACTTTCTGAGATTATTTTATAAAATAACGCACGCAAATATTTTTTGTTTGATGAATTAAATTGAGTACCCAGCCGAAGAGTCGACGAGTCTGTCTATCTTCGGCAAGGGGTAGAAGTCTTTAGGGCAGATTTTATTTAGGTCTGTAAAGTCCACACACATTCGCCACTTCCTGGAATTCTTCTTCACTACCACGACATTTGCGAGCCACGATGGGTAAGTGATTTCCCTGAGAATCCGGAGGCTAGGAGTTTCTCGACTTCCTCGCGAATCGCTCACTATTTTTTGCCGTCGAAATTCCTCTTCTTCTATCTGATGGGGGCTGCTCTTGGTCTGAGACTTAGTCGATGTTCGGCTACGGCCCTTTCTATCCCTGGCATGTCACTAGGTTCCCAGGCGAATACATCAAAATATTCGGATGCATAAGTGGTACGTGGACGCGACCATCTGGAATGTTGCCATTGCAGGTCGTCCCAGAATTGCAGTGTAGCCGGAGGGGCATCCATGATGATGAAATCAATTTCTTTCGCCTGTTTCCTGGAGCCCTCAGATGTATTAGATGAGGCCCATACGGGTTCAATCATTTTTTTTTTACATTCGCAATATTTGTAAAATTTATGGTATAGAAAATAAAATTTTTAGTATTACTTTGGTAATGCCTCGAATAATAATTTTGTAGTTAATTTTTTACAGTAATTTTTAAGGCCTCCGCTTTATGGTTCTCTTTTTCATGTTAGATGTGCATGTTATATCATTAATTTATGTATTACTAGTGCTTTTAATTCCGAATATTTAATTATCAATAAATTTAAGCATGTTGCAAAATAGATTCGTTTAAATTCAAATGTTAGGCGTGAATGAAAACGTATTTGCGTAAGTGTGGAATAAATTGTGTAAATTCAAAATCAACAATATAATTTCGTGGACGAATTTAAGGATAATAGCTTAGAAGAAGAGGAGGAGTACTCGAGAAGAATTCTTTGTAATTACGATAAATAATTTTTTTCATGTGAAATATTTGTACAAACTGTAATTATTTTTTATAAATATTTTCGTTAATATTAATAAAATTTTCTTAGAATTTCTTTATATTAATTTTGTCAGAAATATTACAAAATATATACATTTTTTTTATAAAATACATTAAAAAAAATATATTTTTTTAAATTAATTTACCCGATTGACCCGACCCGACCCAAATATATGGATCCAGACCGGACTCAGACCGGATTCAAGGTAAGCTAATCGGTTCCGGACCGGATCCGGAACCGGTTGGAATCGGACCGGACCGGTTCTAGGTCCAACCGGACCCGGAACCGGTAGAATCGGACCTGAACCGGTCCAGTCTGGTAACCAGGTCTACCCTAAATGCAGGTAGAACCGGTCCCACGAAAAGCAGAGAAAAAAGCGGAAGAAGGTGATCGCCGCATATCCTTGGAAGATGCGAACCAATCCAAAGCAAGCGAAATTCCCACGTAGATAAAGAAGGTGGCCATCGCATATCCCCTGGAAGATACCCTTCTGCTCTTCGCCTCTGTTTCAGTGCTGATCACGTGAGGCGAAACGCCTTTATAACAGATCCCAAATCCCCATCTCCGACTTCGCCGGCGGGCCGGCCGGCCGGCCGGCAGAGGAGGAGGTAAAACTGATGGATTGCGCCGGCGGGCACCGGAGGGCAACTCGGATCCTTTGGCATTTCTGAGCTTCAGGGCGGCTGCTGCTGCTGCCTTCATGAGCTGATGGGCAATGGCCGTCTACACAGCTCTTTATATCTAGACCATGAAAAGTAATTGCTTTTTTTTTTTTGTTTCTCTCCCTCTCTTTAATTGTTCTTCTCTCGACTGGATTTGTCTTATGAGTTGCCATTAATTTTGCTTAAAGATCATCGATTGTAAATTTAAAAGGCATTTAATTTATTATTATTTTAATGTTATATCATATAATTTAAATATTAATTTTTAATTAATAATTTTATAATTTTATGAAAAAATATTTATAAATATTATTAAATCAAATAATTATTTTTTCTAAATAACATGGCACCAAGATAACATTAAATCAAACACTCTCTTAATCAAAATTTGAATTATACCTAGACAAATTTGGTCCAAGCGTATCGATTAACAATTCATTTTTATGAAATGAGATTTTGATTAATTTAAGAACCAAAAGCAAACACATTCGAAAAGAATGATTAAAAAAATAGTAATATATATACGGGATTGTTTTATCTAAATTTTTATAGCAGACTTACGATTCTTTCATAAAAATAAAATCATATTATCTGAGTCTTTTCTACCAAAAAGTTTTTTATGTGGATTCTTTTGGGCAGATTTTGTTAAACTTGATCATTAAATTACTATTTTAAAATTTTAAAATATACATTTAATTATTAAGAATTACTTTTATGGATTAGAATATTGAAAAAAATATAAATTGAGGTTAAAATAATAATTAAAAATACTTAATTATTTCTGTAACACTTAAATATGTATTTTTAATTTTTTTAAATTGATAAGTTAATAATCAAATTTAACGAAATCTATTAAAAAGAATATGCGTGAAAAAAGTTTTGTGCATTAAAAACTCAGATAATACGTTTTCATTTTTGTAAACTTGTATTAAATCTAAGCTATGCTTCAAAGGCCTTAATGAAATTACCCCTACATATATGCATAAATAATTGGTTTTACAATATTATTTTCAAGTGATAAGCTACCTTAGTTTAGGCCTATATGAAATTAGCCCTCTTTAGTTTTCAAATTAGTCAATTTGGTCTTCAAATTTGAGGCAATATACAAATATGTTTGATATTAGTAAAGTTATTCAATAAAAAATATTTTATGTAATTATTAAATTAAGTTAAATATTATGTTTATTTGAAATATTAATATAATTTTTAACTTAATCAAATTACTCCACTAATTAAAGAAAATATCATTCATTGGGTTTCTTTATTAATATCAGTGGACAATTTACATGTTATTTAAAATTAAAGAACTAATTTGAAAATTGGAGGAACTTAATTGTACATAATTTCAAACTAGAGAGATCTAATTGCTATTAACCTTAAAAATAATAGTGAGCGCAGATCAATTTTCCTCGTTATTTTCTATTACTATCAGCTGGAACAACTAAGGATGGTTAGGATTTCAAACAAATTTATGAAAATATGCATTTATGCCTAATATTCTGACTTAGAGAATATCAAATCAATTTTAACTCGTATTTCAGAATGAGTTTCAAACATTAACCAATGAGCCAAGCCTAGCTCGATTCTAGATTGAATTGAATGCTTCTCACTAAAAAGTTGGACTAAATCAACAACAAACCAAAACTTTTAATTCAATTTTGAATTGACTTCCCGTTAGTTCCATACACTATATATTGTAGCTTATAAATGAATTATTGTCAAAATTCAGCTTTCATAATTAATTTCACTAAAAAGTTTCTGAACTTTTGACATATTATCACGCAGATTTATATTTTTAAAATTTTAATATCTTAGTTTCTCAATTTTAATATAATCATCAAATAAAATTTTATTATTATTAAATGTTTACAAATTTTAATTTTACCTCTTCTCTCTCTCTTCCATCTCTCTCCCTTCCACCAGCAGAGCAGCTGCCCGCCAGCGGTGGGCATTGCCTAAGCTCCCTGTTCCCTCTCTCTCTCTCTCTCCAGCGGAGCGGCTGCCCGCGGGCAGGGGTGGTCACCACCTACTATCTCTTTCTCTCTCAAGATCTGTGCAAGGTCTCTCTGTCCCTGTTCATCACAGAGAACCAATTTATCATTTTTTGTATTTAAGATTATACATATCTATATAAATGTGTGTGCATCTCATAAAGCTACGAAAGCTTACACTATTACACAATTACAACATCCGTCGATAACATCGCCGAAAATCAACCACATCTAGTCATTCTAAATATCGACCAGATAATCGCGTGTTGGAACGGAAGCCTACAAATTGTCAGCTATGACAATACATGAGTCGCGATATCATCTGTAGTAACCACTCATCCTCTTTTGACCCTGGCCTATTTCCCAAGAGCCTTTGGTCTCCAAATCCACAACCACTCTAATAAAAAGTAATGTCAACGTAAAAAAGAATATTGCTATCATTATCTCTAACAAGAGCGCCTTTGTTTAAGTACGTGAAATAAGTCGTGCTGCACTTTCACGTCTTACTTCAAATACTCTAAAAATTATATAAAAAGAAAAAAAAATAAAGACCAAAAGTCAGAGTTGAAGTAGAGATCACAAAAAATAAAGAGAAAATGAAAGTAAATTAAATAAAATATATTTTAAACGAGTCAACTATAAATCAAATTGATTTTAATTCAGAGTAAAATACATAAAGAGTGTCAGACATAAATGTCCTCAATTGTACATACATTAATTTCCTTACATTCATATTATGCATGTAAAAATAATTATGAATTTATTCCAAGTTAATTTTGAGTTACTATTTCATTTCAGCTGAATTTACTTTAAGCGAAAATAAAGTAAAGAAAAACAAACAAATATCGAGTTTTCGATTTCAAACAAAATTTCCATCACCAAAATGAAAACGGACATAGAAGAAAATCCTTCTAATGAGCACAATGATGCCTTTCAAAAAGGACAGTTTTTTGAGCTTTGAATTCATGAACTAATAGTAACCTGCATGAAAAACTGTAGAAAATTTATGACCATCTCATATTTCACCAGTCCCCAATGGCTTCCTCGAATTGTCACCAGAAGCCCATGCTTGATAGTCCTTCGCAAGCTGAGAATGCAGCAATAACCAACAATGTCAATTTAATATAGCTATATTACTTCTGATTAACTTCTTGCATTATCATTAAACAATAAAAGAATTAGCTTTCCGTTTAAGAGAAATGGAAGAAATTCGTAAGGGCAATTGGTCATAAAGACGATATTACATGTAAAATGTTGTGTAAATGTGATTAAGATCTCGCTTTTTCTTGCAAGTTCATAAATTTTTAAATCATTTCACCTGGGTTCTCAAATTTGTTCAACCAAAATTGTTATGGCGCCATGGCCAACAAAAACTAGATATATACATCTGACACAAACTCCAATATAAAAAAATACTTTATTTCAAAATTTACATAACTTTTAGAGGGCGTTTGGTTCAATGTTATCTTGATGTTATGTTATGTTATCTAGGGAAGGCAATTGTTTGGTTTAATGACATCTATAAATAATCTTCTATTAGATTATAAAATTATTAGTCAAAAGATAGCATCTAGATGTCACGACATCTATATTACATAACATAACACCAAGATAACAATGAATCAAACACCCCCTTAATACAATTATATAAAATTATTTCAAATGTTATGTAATTTTCAACACAAATTAACTTTTATTTCCCATCATAGAAGTATTCCAAGGCTGGGAAAATATTTCCAAGCCAAAGGGTTTTTTCCACAAATCAAAGAAGCAACTACAATTAATTTAATCTAAAATGCTTTTATTACTTTCACCTTTTTCAAAGAGACTCATCCACCGCACTGAACACCTCCCACCCCTATTAGTGGCTCAACGACAATTTATGGTGGTTTTTTTTTGCAGCCCTTTTTCCTTTGACCTAGTTTTTTGGGTTAATAGGCGTATATTTATTTGTGTATTCAACTTGGGCCCCATCTTATTTCTCTTCTAATAAGTGATATCAGAACTAATAGTTTGGCTGGAATCAAGTAGCTCACGCAAATATGGTTTCTAACCATACTATGGTTGATTGAAAATCCAATAACTGGTGACTCGACACCAAGTGGTTAAGTGGGACAAACCTCAAGGACGTAAGATTAAAAAAATTAAGGCATAAACATACAATCAACATTAGCAGAAAAAACATGCATGAAATGATTCAAGGAATATAGCCAAACCTAAGGACCTAAGATAATTTATTCTAGAATGCTTTATGAGATAGGTGAAAAGAAAACACCACGAAATTGAACTTCTGCTGGCAGTACTGAATTATCATGTAATTAGAGGCACAACATTTGTGAGAAAATTGGCTTACCTGATCAAGGAAACGAGGTAGCATTATTCTTAGCAGCTGTTCTAAAACCTGGGTTCCAGTTGATTCAATTGTTGCCACTGGTATTGCTCTGAAGAGGAAAGGTACTTCTATAGCTACCTGATTAACCAAAGAACATAGATGAATATTCCAATCTGTTACCTAACGAATGATAATGAAAATGCTGAAGAAACCTCGATAAAAGTGTCTGTAATAAGCTGTTGCCAGTCCGAGTTCTGCAAAGCAGCATTATAAGAGATTTTATTCACCATAGAAGCTGCATTTCCCACATAAAACCAATGTCAAAAGAACTGCTGAAAGGGAATAGTTGAACTCTCAGGTTTTAAATGCTGTAGAACATAAGTCCGGCTTTTCATTTTCATTAAGCAGAAACTGATGCAAATCGAAGAAATAATCTTACAGATTATTTTTATTAGTCAACAAGATAGCTTTAACTTCAAAATAATTCAATTTTGCTAGAAATTTTAATAAAATTTTATACACAAGCTGCATTTCGCCACCTGAAATAAATGCCGAAGTACTGAAAAACTATAAATGACCCCAGTGGTAGGGGAAAAGTTGATTTCACAGATGCAAGGTCCTAAAAAAAGCTTGATTTATTTGCCTCAGGCTACATCAACATCTTACCAGCAAACTTGTTTCAGTGACAATTTCCTTAAACAACTTGTAATCTTCTACCAAAAGTCTCCACAAACAGCATGAACTCAAACAAAATTTCACTAGTGATTTAATCTAATTAAAAGGCTCAAAGGTTGGTACTTAGCTCTTCATTCCTTTTTTTCCACACAAATTTGAACTTGAAGCCTGTATATGAATTATGCTAACAAACTCATAACTTATATATGATGTAGCACTATACAAAATATGAAATTCCACAAAGAAATGAACCCAATAAATTAAAGATGAAAAGAGTCAAATCATCCAATACCGATACCACTAGCCTCATGATATCAAGCCAAAATTCCAAAACAGCAAACGGGATAACTTCAAATTCTATTCTCAACTCTTTAAAATGGTTTTCAAAGTTAATCACAAGATTCTCAATGTACATTATGATCCAAGATCCAACGAAAAACTCTCTCATTGAAATGATCTTAATCCTAGTTTATCTTATTTCCAGCCAAACATCTTTCGAGATCAAGTGGCTTTAATCCCATTGACAATCAAGCAAACTTTTTACTTTAAGGTCAAACTAATTTAAAAGTTAAACTCAAATATAAACCGACTTGCTTGAATTTTGAACCAAATGAAACCCAGGAGACCTATACCTCACATCAAATTCTAGACTTTCTTTAAACTTTTCAGTTCCTGCTTTATTAAGATAAATTTCATAATTAATGAAGCCCATAAGTAACTTCAACACCAACCCAATTTCAACAGGAAGCAATTAATTTCAAAGAATACAAAGGCAAATCAATGTGGACGAAAGATACAGCAGAATCAGTATTTAACCGCAAGAGAAGCTCCATACCGGAGAACTTATCATTCTGGGCCTCCACAAGCGGCGACCCTTCCAGCTAACACCGAACATCCGAGTTACAAGACTGATAAAGGCCGATTAAGAGGGTTTAAGAAATGAGGGCTACGAGCAGCTAGTCGAGGCGAGTACCTTACATGACAAGAGGCGAATGCAGCAGCCACAGGGCTCCTCCTCCACCCGGACGACAAGGACAGGGCAGACCTCAAATGAGAAAAACTTCATCCGGTAGACGTAGCACCTGAAGGTGTTGCTGTCTACTCGCTCGATCCGCTGCGCGTCAAGAACCGAGTATTGGCTCGCCGGCAGAGCCATGTATTCCGCTGCTCCCAAATTCAAAGAATAAGGGTCTCACTCCCTGCAAATCGATAATCCATCTCTCAAATACTTCAGGTTTTCTCACCAAGGGGACGCTGGAGCTGCTGCACAGTGGAGGATTCGGAGCGGCGAGCGACGAATCTAGCCTTGGAGGCAGAGAAGACGGCGGCAATGGGGGCGGTGAAGAGGCGGGATCGGCAGGCATGGCGGCTGCGGAACGGGCCGACGCCGCCGCTGGGTCGTATGGATGAGAGGGACGCCATCACTGCACGTCGGGATTGGAGGAGAAGAAGAGACGAACAAAACCCGACAGGCAGTTTAACAGGCGTTGCGTTCGGGTCGCCTACAGAGCAACGAACAGCGCACAGCTCAGTTTATCCAAAACTCAAAAAAAAAACTTTCAGTTTTATTTTAGTACGTAGGCAAATAAATGAAATATTTTTTTTTTTGTTAAATCTTTTAATTATAAGTTGTTTTTAACTAAATAATTTGATTTTTATTTGGGAATTATTAAATAAAACAATTTGACTCATTACTGAAGTAAATAAAAATTACTTTAAAGTTTAAAATTAACATATAAATTTACTTTACAGTTTCCAATTAAAATTAAATAAAAAATTAAGATCTTCTACAGAATTTTCTTTACAAACAGAGTGAGAACTTCTTCACTTTCCACTTCTCAGTACAAATTTCAAAGGAAAATAGCAACAATAATTGATTAATAAATAATTTTTTCATAATTTTGAGTTTTAATTTATTACAATAATAATAATAATAAATTAAATCTTTATTTTGATCGATTATATAAATTATTTATTTTCATTAAATTCTATTAGTTAATAAATTATCATTTAATTTTAAATATAAATCATTTCTCTATTATCATATTAAAATTTAATTATTAATAAATTAAATTTTAAAATATAATTATCTAATAAATTAATTAATTATTAAAACCGTAGGAAGTTTGGTTAGTTGTTATTTTAATATTGTGTTATGTAATATAAATGTCATGATATCTATATGTTATTTTTTAATTAATAATTCTATAATTTTACAAAAAATTATTTATAAATATCATTAAACTAAATAATTATTTTCTTTAAATAACATAATATAATATTAAAATAATATTAAATTAAACGCCTTCAGGACAATTACATATATTTCAAAAAATATAATTATTTTTTATATTTAATATATAAATTTTTCATATTACATATTTACACCACAAAATTATGATAAATATATATCATAAAATTTATAATTTATATATAATTTTATAATTATAATATTAAAAAATTAAATATTAAATATACAAAATAATTAAATTTTAGTATCATACATACAATAGCTCATTTAATATTTAATTACTTTAAACTGAAATAAATTTATATTGACCAGTGACTGAAGGTGAATGGTATTAAAACTGAATATATCATGGACATGACAACTATGAAGACATTTTAATGGGAAAGATATTTCAGCAAAATATTTTATTTTATAAATTTAATTAAAAAAATTTTAATTTAATATTAAAAATATGTAAAATATGAAATAAAATTAATTTTAATATTCATATTGTGTTAGATATGAAATAAATTTAATTTTTATAATTAAAATTTGTGTTAAACTAAAAAAATGATGCGAACCAAATGAACCCTAATAAGAGTTGAATTTAAAAAAAAAATTATCTTATTAATTTAATAAAAATAAATAAATTTGATATTAAAAAATACATAAAATATAAAATAAAATTAATTTTAATATTTATATTTATATTAAATATAAATTTAAATTAAATTTTATAATTAAAATTTATGTTGAACAAAAAAAAATAATTTGAACTAAAGAAGTCCTAAGGCTCTGTTTAATTGGATGTCAGACCATGATCAAAATGATTTTTAATTATTTTATTAAAAATTATAATAAAAATAAATTAAATATAATATATTAAAAATTTATAGAATATAATACAAAGTAAATTTTTTATATTAAAATTTATATATTAATAATAAAAAATAACTTTTTTTTAATAAAATAATTAAAAGCTATTTTGATCATAGTCATAACTATAATAACCTCTAACCAAATAAAACTGAAAGATAACAATAGCTTTACCTGATTTAATGGAAAAGTCTCCCCGCACAATTTCAATAGCTTTTTAATACTGATCAATAAATATAATTTAAAATTTTAATTTACTAAATTATATAATAAATTAAGTTCTAATATACTGAAAAATCTAATAAATTCAAAAATCTAAGACATGATTGACCAATTTATTAGATTAATTTAGGTATGCATAGCATTTTTCTTAATCCCAAATCAAGCTGAAAAGATGAATAATAAAAATTATATACACATTTTGTATTTAGATTTTTTAATAAAAAATTCTAATTTTATATTTTTATATTCATACAGATGTTTGTATAATCAAATAAGAGCAGATAGCAATTTGAGAAGTAAATATTACTTTGTGGATCCACAAAGCATTGCAGGTTTAATAAATGATAAGAACTAATGCGCCACAGCATTAGAAAATAGAATAATAGAAGCCAGACAAAATTCATTGGTTATTATTCCTTATAATAGTGGATAAGTTTCAACAAATCTTTTAAAAATACTAAAATTTAATTTTTCAAGTATATTAAAATTTATAATTAACATTTAATCTTTTAATAGAAACCATTAGATGTTAGCTGTATTGGATCTGTACAGATTATGCATATATTGGATGAATCCTGTCAAATTCAACAAGTCAATAATCTCGTTAAACACAGATTAAATCAGTATTAATATCAGGTGCATATAATTGATGAGACATCATAAAATCAAACAAAAAAGAGTGAGATAAAAGGGAGGTATTCATCTGTAAATTGGGGCTGCCGATCTTTCATCAAGAAATTAATTTAATTAGGCACAGACCATAATTAAACAGCTTGAGAAAGAACCATTAAACGAAGAAAAAGACTATGCAGACTCAATATTTGATCTATTAAATTATTCAGTAGATTTATTCTTTAATCTGAATGTAATTATTGGGTTATGTATTAATTAGATATATGACAGAACTCATAAACGAAATACATTATTCCTCTTAAAATGACAAAATTAACGGTCATCTGAGTCTACATAGAACAATTAAAAAAATATCGACAAGCACTCTGTTGCATCTCTTGTAGCACGAAGTGCAGTACAAACTAACGTTTCTTTCGAACAATAAATTTCACATTTTGGGATATGTGGTGGAGTCAGGACCGACGTCTCTGGAACCACTGTTTATATAAGGTCCTCGGAAAGTTGCTTGAGGAGGAAGAGGCTTTGATGGATCGATAACAGGCTTATTTTTCGATGATCTTCAACAAAAGAAAGAGAGAATGATTTCAAAAAGATAATTACCTAAATTATATAACAAATAAATTGGGAGAAATAAGTCGAGCTTCACTTACATCAAGAGAAAAGGAAATGCCAAGCCACAGCCTGCGAAGGCTAACAAGCTCGTTGCCAATACCAAATTGCGAGTGCGAGACATTAGCATGAATAGAACTGCAAGAGAAAAGTGTTGGAACATAAATTAGAGCCACCAAAAACGAGAACTATATAATCTTGGCCAAATGTTGAATTAAAAAAAAAACAAAGCTAATGTTATGAACGAACCTTTTATAGACAGGTATCGTCGGGACCAACCAGAACTTTCCCAAACCAGCATATGTTTGACTGATCAAATATGTGAATGTAAAACAGACAACTTTATTGTTCAAAAAAATAAAGATATTGATATAATGCCTGAAGTTTAGTATCTCTTGCATACACATGATCGATGGCATTAGGGTTGTTCTTTAATTTCTTCCACCATCTCTAAACTCTTTCTCTCACTGTTATTCTTTTATTCCAATTAGCTATTTTATCATTTTTATCTGCATTAGCATGGTATCAACAGAAAGGCCCCTCCCACCGCCTCTCTACCATTATGTTCTTTTGGCGGAAATGCACGTGGTGTAGCGAGCACTTAGAAAACTGTTTCTATAGGAGAAGACGTGGAACAAGAACTTGACTAGACATGTGAGGAAGGTGATGAGAAACTTAAGGAAACTCTTCTTCAAGAATATTTAAGTAATGAGAAGGGCGTTCAATAGACAATATGATTACAAAAGAGATATCTGATGTGTATGGATCAAGCTACTGTTCATTGCACATTACTTGTTTGTCAAACTTGCTTATGTAAATAAGGTCAGGGGATGTTCCTATGGTGGAGGGTAATGTTGCTTCCGGTTCCACAATGTGTAATGCAGGAAGATCAGAAGCCTGCGGTGGAGGAACAAGAATTATGCACCACCTGTTTGATAATTTGTCTCACAGCCACAGTTTGCATCGGCTTCAAAGGTGAAGGTTGTTGTTGGTCTCTCCAGTGAACAACCAATGCATCGAATGTGGAGGAAGAAGGATTACGTGATCTTCCAACGTTTAATCTCTCTACGAGTGTTCTTCTTGATGATGGAGACACAGAGCCTGATGATGTTGAAACAGAGAGGATCTAGTCTCAATGTGCCATAGCCCTGGTAGGCTGAATGTTTTGTAGACATATGTCATACCAATTCCTCTCAAAAGAAATTCACAAGTTTCGGCTATTAGATATGTGGAATGACTGTTCTGTGGGCCAATTCAACAAAGTGGAGGATCGAGATGCAATATTGCGAGAAGGCCCATAGGTAGAAACAGCTCAAGTCCTTGGCCTAAATACATGGTCCCCAGACCTCACTCTCTCTTCCACCGTCAATAACAATTCTCTATTAATATCAAAAATAAAAATAAAAAATCCTCTATGGATTAGAATACCAAGTCTACATCTATATATTAATGGGGTATTAATAACCTTGCTTACATAGTTTCCTCGGTGGGCAGCATTTTCGGGTTGGACCCATGTACCACAAATTTGGAAAGGTAGGTGTATGCGTATCTTTGCGTTAAGTTGGACCTAAGAAGACCACTCAAACATGGTAAATGTGTCAAGGGGATTCATGGGAGATTCTACCAAAATGTAGAATTCAGAAGTGGTAAAGTGGGAGTAGCACAGCCTTCTACTAGTGTTGACGTAGGATGTGGGGATCCCAAGAAACACCAAAGAAAGAGAGTTCCGGGAGACGGCGGCGCGCAAAGGAGGTGGTGAGCCTGTTAATAGAGGCTCAGGGAGAAGATTTAGTCCGAGGCAACCAAAAAAGCACACAGAGATTTAAGGTGGTTCAGGGAGGAAATCCCCTACGTCCACCGGTCGGTCAGCGAAAAAGTTTCACTAATGGGAAAAAGGCCTAGCCCTGAAGGCTATACAATGCTTTTAGAAGAGTAGAAGAGGAAGAAGAAGAAGAAGAAGAAGAAGAAGAAGAAGAAGAAAGGAGCTCCTCAGTTGGGGTCCTGTTACAATCGAAAAGTCCTCTTTTGTGTCTTGTATCCCCTTTTGTCTTGTATCGTCCCTCGTATCTTGTATTTCGTCTGGAGGACTGTTCAGTGGTTTTTATAGCCGTTGACGTGCATAGCTCCACCCTGGTTTCCCGGAGGAAAGGTGATGGATGAGCTCTGAGCGCCGCTTGTCTGTCACCGGAGAGGTCCGCAGTTGTACGAGGAGGATGATGGCTTTAAATGCTGGTACCTCCGTTTGAAAGGAGCGCCCGTACGGAGAGCGGCGGGGTTAGGTGAAGTTGATTGTGACAGGCGTTACCTCG
>JAEMOT010001593.1:58784-81206 GCA_019297695.1 Apostasia ramifera | reverse complement strand
AACCTGACGACGCGATCACGTCGAACCGGAGTCGGCGAGCTAGATCCAAGAACGCAAACGAGCGGGCGGGGTGGACGAGGATGAGGTGAGGTGAATGCTGAGAGATGTAAGATGAATGGAATCGAACCTAGAGGGGAGGAGCTGGAGCGGGTGGAGTTTAGGGATTCTCACCCAAGGCCTAAGCCCTTCCCTATCCAGGATATCGATTCATTCCAGAATCAAATAATCCCAAGAGAAACACAAGTCAAATTCATTCAGCATTAGAAAAATAAGAGTAACAGAGAGACGTTTATATAGACCTCCATACAAACTGACTCAATAAGGAAAAAAATATATAATGTAATAAATTCCTCACAAACGAGAAAATACCAGATAACATGCCTAACATAACAATCACAGAAATAGAAACAACTAATACAAAATAAATGCGAAAAATAAAATCATCCCAAAATGGAATCTCCAATCAATCGGAATGAATGAGAGATTTCCAATCCATCAAGTCAGCGATCCGCACTATCTTTCCAATTATGTCCTAATAGTCAATCGATCCAGATCAAAGCAACGTGACTAGATCTCGGCCGTCGACGGTAAACTCTGCCAGGAATGAATCGACTGTCGATCGTGGTGTCCCCACTAATCGTCCATCTAGGTTGATGCATTTTTGTGTCAGTAGTATGGAAGAAATTTTGATGGCCCATTGTAAAATGGAGTGATAGATTTGCTTGATTTCCTACTATTTTTATTTCTTACTGTGATAAATTTGCTTGATAGAAGTCATACAACCATTCAATAATGGAAAAGCATCAGAGGAATTTGGCTCGAAGGTGACTTCAAGCTTGTCATTGATCAACTCCAGTCCGCTTTACATTGGCCGGAGAGTAACAGCACGGACGAGCTTCGTGATCCTCTTAATGCTTTGTTTTCCTTTCCTTATTGTAAAATTTCACATGTGTATAGGCAAGCCAATGAGGCTGCCCACTATATTGCTTCTTCATCTTTTGTTTCTGATATCTGTTGGGATAACACCATGTCCTTCCCAACAGACTTTTGTGCAATCCTTTTAAAGGATTGCTTTTTGTGTACATGATGCTTTTTGCTTTTAATATATAGGCTTCGGCCGACTTTCAGGAAAAGCATCAGAGGGAGTATGTACGGGCATTTGACATAATTCCTACCTTTTACTTTTAGACTCTTCATAATTCCTGCCTTAACCATCATCCTGTATTGTTTATTTGGCATTTGGAAAGAAGTTTTTTAAGAAAATTTTTTTGGCTTTTTTGTTAGTCCATGTGTGATAGGAAGTAAAGTTAGCCGGTTATACTAAAAATAGTATAGGATGTGAAATAAACTTGACTGATATTTTGAAAGTTATTCTCTAGATATTTTGGATCTTATATCTGGGATGCAGCTGTTTCCATTTGACTATGGCATATTAGCATTTGATAGAATTTAGTAACAAATCGAGGGATGGCTCATTAATAGCTCATTAATAATATTGGTGTTCATGGTATTTATGATTCATTTTTATTTTTAATAGGCATTAGTCATTTGGCAAACACTTGTGAGTTTTATATTATTCAAAATCGTACAGTTTGATTAGGAACTGGGTGGAATGTTGATGTTTATTCTTTTCCCTTTAATTTTGATTTTCTGATGTTTATTATTCTGATTCTTTTTCCTGTTGGCTTGATGAGTTCATTTTTTTCACTATGATTCTTGAAAAAAATTTTAAAATTACCAGTTTAAATAACTTTGACTGCTTATCTCATCCCTTTTAATCCGCAATTAAGGTATACTTATTTTCATGTTCCACAAAACTGTTAGAAGCATCTGAAACACAAAATGAGCTCTATTGTAATTTAGTGGTCTTAATCATCAATACCCATTGACCACCTACTTTGTTTTCATAGTTTCAGGATCTCAATTCCTTGTATAAGTGCTTACTTTCCTCGGTACTTTTTTTATTCTACAGGGGCCTGAGATTCGAACTGGTTTCTTGAAAGATGGAAAACCTATCAAGTTGAAAGAGGGTCAAGAAATCATTGTGAGCACTGATTACAGTATAAAGGGAGATGAGAACATGATTTCAATGAGCTACAAGAAGCTTCCTGTAGATCTAACTCCTGGGAATACTATCTTGTGTGCTGACGGTACAATTACCTTGACTGTTCTATCTTGTGATCCAGATGCTGGAACAGTGAAGTGTCTCTGTGAGAATACTGCAATGCTTGGTGAGAGAAAGAATGTCAATCTGCCAGGAATTGTTGTGGATCTGCCCACATTAACTGATAAAGATAAGGAAGACATCTTGGGCTGGGGGGTTCCAAACAATATCGACATAATTGCTTTGTCATTTGTCCGCAAGGGTTCTGATCTCGTTACAGTTCGAGAGGTCCTTGGACCATATGCAAAGCGCATTAAATTGATGTCCAAGGTATCATTTCAATACTGTATGTTATCCTGCATGATGATATTATTACTCATATTTTATTGATCATGTTTCTTAGACTAGATCTATTATATGCTGTCTTTGCTGTAAACACGTCAACAAGTGAATTTTGGTTAATTATGCTGCTGCATCTAAATAGCTTTACTGCAAACAATTTCTTTTTGTTGCTTTCCTTTGCACTTGGTTGTATATAAAGAAATTCATGTAGCAGGCGCCAACTGTTCTGTGAAAATGGTTTTGTTGCAGTTATTTTCTTAGACTTAATTTAACCATTGGAAATGTACACTGCCTGTACTGTAGTTGCCAGTTCTATTGGATGATAAGTAATTAATTGATGGCTTATCTTAGGTCGAGAACCAAGAGGGAGTGATAAATTTTGATGAGATCTTGAGAGAGACAGATGCCTTCATGGTTGCCAGAGGTGATCTTGGAATGGAGATTCCGGTTGAGAAGATCTTCCTTGCCCAAAAGATGATGATCTACAAGTGCAATCTTGCGGGAAAATCTGTTGTCACTGCTACTCAAATGCTTGAGTCCATGATCAAGTCCCCGCGTCCCACGCGCGCGGAGGCCACCGATGTTGCAAATGCTGTCCTTGATGGCACTGATTGTGTTATGCTTAGTGGGGAGAGTGCAGCAGGAGCTTACCCTGAACTAGCAGTGAAGATCATGGCCAAGATCTGCATCGAGGCTGAGTCTTCTCTCGACTATGATGCCATTTTCAAGGAGATGATAAAGTCGGCTCCGCTTCCTATGAGCCCTCTGGAAAGTCTTGCTTCTTCTGCCGTCCGCACTGCTAATAAGGCCAAGGCAGTTCTGATTGTCGTCTTAACGCGAGGTGGGACTACAGCAAAGCTGGTAGCCAAGTACCGCCCAGCGGTGCCAATCCTATCGGTCGTCGTTCCAGTGCTTACAACTGATTCATTTGACTGGTCAGTCAGTGACGAGAGTCCAGCAAGGCATAGCTTGATCCACAGGGGCCTTATTCCATTACTAGCTGAAGGCTCTGCCAAAGCTACAGATTCCGAGTCCACGGAGGTTATTCTGGAGGCTGCTTTGAAATCAGCTGTGGAGAGGAAGCTATGCAAACCTGGTGATGCTGTTGTTGTGTTGCATCGCATTGGTATTGCCTCCGTCATCAAAATCTGCATTGTGAAGTAATTTTATACATTGCTATGGATTTTGCTGCTGCCGCCTGCTGTCTTTCACCTTTTTTCACGCTCCCAAGCTTGCTATGCTGCAAGCTTTTAGTTTCGCAATATGAAAAGCTTCTGATATTGCAGTTGAGTATTGGTGAGATGAACTCCGTTATGTTATTTAATGCTATGCCTGTCATAGCCATTTTCAATCTGTGGCCCTTCCTCGGCACTGCAGAGTAGAGTGTGGATTTTGTCGTGGTTTTATGTATCTCCTGAGTTTTAAAAACCGGTGTCATATTACAGGAAATAATTTGATTTTTGTGGACCTATTTATTGCTTCTCCGTATTTTCCTTTTCCTGTGTTGTGCTGCCGCTGTTGAGTTGAGTTCTGTCACACAGCTTCAATATTTCACTAATACATTGACCCATAATTTAAAATTTTAATTTGTTGAGTTATACAACAGACAATTTTACTCCTTTTATGGTTTTTTTTTTTTGAAAGAGATTCTTACAAGTTTTACTGGATACTCTGAAGTCGGCATACAATCTGAGATATGACTTTGAAGGTTTTGGGTGAGAAAGAGAGGTGGAGTCCTCGTCTCACAGATATAGCAGCAGTTCATTCATTTATGACACCGAGAAGCATATCAGATTTGAGCAAACTTTCTCCATTACACTTCAAAACAAAGGTTTGTTGCATGTAGCTTACAAGATAAAACAGTTGAGGCCGTGCACAACATATGCATATCACACGAAAATTCAAGCGTTCAATTAGAAATATATGTGATTTCTGTATTTTCAGGAATATAACAAGGAGAAACTGGAACGTGATCACGAAGTCTAGAAAGATAACAGGCCAACAATATAAATTTGCTCATTCATGAAAATAATTAATGCGTCAACAGTAAGTTCATGCAGTAAGAAGCATGGTTAGGGTTCACGATATTTTACTAGCCTCAGAGCGGTGTACTCATTGTAATGTTCCAGGAGGTCAAATATACCTTTAAAAAAAAAAAAGACACATAAGAGGCCGACTATGACAGCTATATAGGACACGAATCATAATATACAACTGCGTTCAAAAATGAAGAGCTACAAAGCAGAGTGTGTCATATCCTCCCACCCAGTTGGTCGACTTCCATTGGAAGAATTGCCGTTCCGACTACAAGCAGCAATTCCAATTTCACATGACTGATTAGATGCCCATATTCCAACCTCTGCTGCATACAATAACACGTGAAAGACTGAAGCCCCACCAGATCCTGATAAAAATATCCATAATAGTCTTTCACAAGAAGTATGGAACCCCTGTTCTAGGCCCTCTCATCTGATTATTCTCCTCCGTTTCTGTGAAGAACTTTACCTCTCTCTCCTGTCAATAAAAGAAGAAAATTATCGATTGAGAAGCAACCTCCAAACTTTAAATGAGTGATCGAACTTCTCTGGCCCAAAAATCCAAGATTTTTTTTTTTATTGGAAAAAATCCAAGATTTTGACGAAGCCCACTTGAATGAATGTAGTTGAATTCAATACACTGATTTTTCAATAATGAAGTTGCAACTCAGGCTAGTCATCTAACCAAAGCTGGCACTGCCTGTTGACAAACTCCTCACGGCGTCAACTACACGTACAAAAGCAACTAACAGAAACTACTAAAAAATTAGACATTCTAATCACATATAAACTTCCTCTAATGTTTACATTCATTTAACTCAAAATTTTACAGGTTCTCAGCACTAATCCTAGTATGAAGAAGGAAACTAGGAAAAAACTTCCCACAATAAAACAAGAATAACAGCTAATCCACAGAGGAAAAAGGATATAATAAAGCTATAAGCTCATACCATATTCTCATTAAAACTCAGAATGGAGGCTACATTCCCACACCTATAACAGTAATTCGGTGCAGACCACACCTAGTATAACCACAAAAAATGAAGGATAACATGGCTGTTTTAGAGTTGCCACGATCGGCATCTTTGATACAGAAATATTTTAACTTGATCGGATAAAATGAACTCACAGTGACAAGGCCCTTGTCTTGGAACATGTATTTCAGACCTTCCTGGACAAGCTGGTGTGCCCGACAGACAAGATCTAAATTGTTGATATGATTAAACTACAAAATTCATCGTTAGCAAACTGTGGCAATCATCACTTACACATTGACAAAGAAAAACCAACAAATTCTCAAAACATACCTCCGAAGTCACCCTAGAACCAAAAAGCCACCCAGCCCCTCGTGGACTGACAGCCCATGTCTCTATCTCTTCAGGATCACTCCACATCAGATCACAAAATGGGCCCTCATGAGGAATTTCACAATTCCGGTCAATAACCCTCATCTGCACAAGTATTCAGATAGATTTTGGCCATCAAAATGTATTATTGATGAAACTCAATCATGTATAAAAAATATTTACATGCACACACATAAATACTTACATACATGCATACATACATACATACATGCATATAATTGTTATATGCATGCCATGTCCCCTAATATCAGGAACAATCTTTTAACCCAAACATCTCAAGTTGCCATAATCCAAGCCATCCAGCTGCAGCAAAAACAACTACTACAGAAACGTCTTTGTTCGGTTGCACAAGCAAACAGCTGTCCAACAATTTGGATTACTGTTTCCACCAATTGTAGATCATCAAAATTTCCCACAAAACTCTACTGGGTTCAAAGAGTAAATAGGTGGCAGATTTTGAGCAGATTTGTTAGTCTTTGCATGCTATAGTGCATGGCTTAATAAGATAGATGCATGCTAATATAGCACGTCAGATTTAAAAGCAACTAGCCACAAGGGATGTTTTTGTGAGGTGAAAAAGACAACGAGTAAGCACCCTCAAAAGTTTTATTACACAAGTCCAAGTTACTGGGTATATAGAAATTAGCCCAGCTAATCACCTAGAAAATCATCACAAAGATGGAAACGATGTACAAGACAACTTTAGAGGTAAACCTGGTCAATAGTTCTTATATCTGGAGATAAGCCACCATGGACGCACAGCACCTACATTTTCCAAGAAATAATTTCAAACATAAATAATAAGTTGGGGGAAAAGCATCAAGAGTATAATCATGATATTTTACATCAAAAAACTAAAGAAGCAAAATGGCTAACCGTTCCATCAATAATTGCTGACAATGTAAGATAATCAAAAACATCAGTGCAGTATCGCCACGCATTAGCATTTCCATACTTCCTCTGACATTCATCATAAAACCCATAAACCTGGAGACAAAAAATGTAGAGCCATAAGTAGAGCGCAGCTATAGCCAATAATACAAAGACGATAACTACATCAAACTATAAATATTTATCACAGATAACAACTGCAGGAACATTCATGCCACCAGAAGTACATTGAATCAGGATTTTTATCATCGTAGTCCATGACAAGCCATTGTTAATGAGATAAACAATACGCCTACAAGAATAAAAAGGTAACGGCAATGCTGCAAGAGGGAATGAACCACAGTGAGTCCATGACACCATGGAACATAGCACAGTCCTAGCTATAAGACAATTCTTTTTTGAAATACTATAAGACAAATATTGTGACATACATCTAAGTACTAGCAAAAGAAAGTACATTAACAGCAAAAATGAAATGTTGCAAAAAAGAAAGTTGAGATAGACTAGTGAAATGATAGAAAATAATAAGGTAAGAATGACCATCTCGACATTTTTCCCGTTCTACATGAGCACCAGCCCCATCCCTTTCTTCTACATTCATCCCTATTTCCCACATGTCCATGATAGAATAACACACGCAACACCAGGGATCCGCGGGAAATTCAACCCTCTTGTTGTATGGCTCCAGCCTCCAAGTGGTCAAGCACAGCACCCATCTCCAACCCCAAGATAATTGGCAGGGATCCTTCTCTATCTTGATGCCTACATGATACATGGCCTTTTTTTTTTGATAAAAGATACATGGCTTTTTAATGTATACATATTCCCAAATCTAAACATAACCTAGATTCAATGATCTTTAAATGCAACTATCTACACAAGCAAATTGAAGTGATTTGGGCATCTTGGGAGAACTATCTTGATTTTTGATTGGAAAGATATTATTGTGGGGCTATTGATTGTGAGGATCACCTTTTCCGGGTTGAAGATGACTACCTCTCTTTTGAGGTAATACACGCAGGGGAGAGGAGATACTGTTTATGTAGGGGGGTGGTACTTGCCCCGGGTTTCTCCACGAACCCTAAATATATTCGATCGAAGCTAGCACGCCATCTACCCTAGTAAATCTTAATTTTCCAATGACAAATTGAATTTAAATGTAAATTGGTTCACTTTACAGATTGGGTTTTCTCACTTATCAAATAATTAATCTTTGAAACTGTCTGATCTTCACTTGTGATAATTACTTATTAGTGATTAATTTGTCCTCTTATTCCCATATCATCATTTGCATTTGTCTTACATCTGTCTTGCATAAAATTTGAAATGAAAAGCAGTTTATAACCTAAGAAAACCAACTCTTCAACAGCCAAGTTTCATAAATATCTTATACCGTCACCAACACAAGCAAAAGAAGAATACGTTATAAAGCATCCATTAGTTATGCCACCACAAAATTGGCAAGTGCACCTTGAAAATTAACTAGAATATAAAAGATTAAATATGTTTTGCAGAATAAAAATAATACAACCAATATGCAACAAACAATATGCATGGCCCAATATTGAGCAAACAATTAGAATAACTGTTGAGACACAAAATAACTTACAAGACACACAGCTTCAAATCAACAGGCATCCATTAATGATAATAAAGGGACAAAAGAACAGAGTACCTGAGTTAGTTGTCTGCTTTCATGATTTCCACGCAAAAGGGTAATATTTGCTGGGTACCTAGAGAATATTGAAGTAAAGGGCATTGTCAAACACTTTTGAACAGGAAAATGAAATTCTTGCATGAACGCTGTATAAGTATAGGCTTCATACTTTCAGGGAACCTGGATAGGCATGAACATTACAGGACATGTGAAATAGCTGCTTGAATATTAAAAAAATGGAACCAATACCATAACAAAGTAACAGCAAAATTAGGAATACCTCCATCACAAGCATGATGTACCACTAAGGGCTTGTTTGGTTGGAGGATAAATTTAAGTAAGGAAAGAGAAAATATTGTATTTTATAGAGTTGATTGGAAAGAAATTTATTTTAATATTAGGAGGTGTGTAGGATGTAAAATAAAGTTGATTTTAAGGTTAAAATTTGTGTTGGATGTGAAATAAAATTGATTTTTAAGGTTGAAATTTGTGTTGGATGTGAAATAAGGTTATTAAATTTACAATAAATTTAAAATATTATTATTTTATTGCTTGGCCCATTTTTTAGTGCTTTGCCAAACAAAGACAGTCATTGTACGTGTACAAATAAACTATTTTAAATTTGTTTTCCCTTCAAAATCATGAATGAGTTCATAACTGGAGATCTATAATATTACATTCTGGGGAAAAAAACATCAAGTCCAATACAAGACATATACATCATGAGTTAGTTTGAAAACTAAACTAACAAGATATATACAGTAGTTTCTATGTAATACCTGGCTTTGAGGAGCAACAAAATAGTGAAGACTTCCAAACTATTATATCCCCGATCAACAAAGTCACCCTGGAATTCATTTAAGATAAGTATTTACAATAGTGCCAGTTCCTAAACCATCAGGATAAGAAATCAACCATATTCATTAGCCTTAAAGGAATAACAACTTTACCATGAAAATATAATTTGTCTCTGGAACATGACCTCCAGTTTGGAAGAGTTTCATAAGGTCATGAAACTGACCATGAATGTCACCACAAACAGTGACAGGGCTATTGACAGGCTGCACATTTGACTCTTCAATGAGGATTTCCTTCACCTGGGAAATAAAGACCAAAACACCACAATGAAAATTATTTAAGGGATAGATACAAGAGCACATTTTCAGTTAGTTAGGTGGGAGGTAAAAAAGAATGATTTGAAAAATTTTTGTAGCTTTTTGAAATACGTGTATGATGAAAAGTAAAGTGAGTTATGTTAAAAATTATGTTGGATGTGAAATAAAATTAACTGATTTATTACAAAATGTGTAGGAAGTAAAACAAAATGATTGTATAATATTGGAATTTGTATAGGATGAAACATAAAATATTTTTAAAATTAAATGCAGTTTTGGCTATGGAATTATTGCCATGACTTTTTAGCCATTTATCAAATGCAGCCTTTAAGTCTCTAGTACCACAATCTTTCATCCAAACATAGCATGTCTTGAAAATTTACAAAGCAAGATAAACATGAATATGGTATTAATTTTTCTTATAAGTTCTGCAAAAAATAATTAATTAATGTATGAGAGACTATTTCTTTTCAATGATATTTCAGGAAAACCAAAACCTAAGCTACAACTATAAGCAAGCAAAACAAACTTCAAAAAAGAAAAGTCGCTAAATTACGTTTAAAACCTATGACCGAGATAACTAACTGTCATATAAGGTAGCCTTGCATAAGGCTATGCCTATTGAAATCAGGATTTACAAAGCATCATCATAAATAAAACCATGCCAAAGATTATTCCTGCTACAACTCATGCCAAAATAATGGTTTGCCGGTTTAAACCAAAAGCATGTAAAACAAATGTTACTGCAGTCCCACCTCAAAAACTATCCTATATACACTCAGCAAGCAGGGAGTATCAGATTTCCCCACATAACCATGCAAGATGAAATGCCCAGCTTCAGATCTACAAAGTAAACCATAAGACAAAACAGCATATATCGCCATGACGGACTTTCTATTTAATTATTGATGTGTTCATATGCTCATACTTAACTTCAGCATCAGATCAAGAGTTTTACCCAAATATCCGAGAATGCCAGCAACTTCACATATATTCGAAACATAAGCATTGCGGAAAAGATTTCATAAGCCAAACACAACAAAGTCTTGGGTACCACGAATTTGTGTATCTCAGATCCAGATTAACCAAAGATGAAGAAAATTTATGGAAACTGGAAAGAGGGAGAAAATCAGATGAAAAATGACTCGAGTTGAAGAAACCCTAAATTCAACTAAAACCTCAAGATCTACCGGAAACGACCTCGTGTGGACCTAAGACAAGAAACAGACCATCCCGAACGGGAAAGAAAGGAAGAAAGACAAGAAATTTGACGGGTGAACTCGGGACGTACGTATTCGCAGAGAAGCTGGAGCTCGTCCTCCATTAGATGCTGCCCGTCCTTGATCTTGGATATCCACAAATCCAACTCCATCGCTCTGCCGCCTCCCCTCTCCGTCTACCTTGGTACGGGGAGAAGAAATCGAAGACGGTGAGGGGAGGACAAAATCAAAAGGCAATGGCGAGGGATCTCTGCGCAGAGATGGAACTGTGAAAGGAGCAATTTCCTCGAGTACAATCTACAGGGAAACGAGGGCTCGGCACGCCGGCACTGATTATCTGCCGCGGCGTGCCAACAAACCCGAATAGGACCCGAAACTGAACCGAATTGTCAATTCAGTTTGCTTTAATTCAATTCAGTTGACATCAAAAAAAAAAAAAAATCAATTCAGTTGACATCTGATTCTAAATTTACTAAAAATTAATCGATTCGAGTCCGTTTTTGATTTTATTGTCAGCATACATTATAATCGATTTGAACATAATTATTTTTTTATTATTAAATAGAGATAATACATAATTTAATTTTATTTATACCTTATTCATCTATTTTTAGTTAATTACGTCATGCACACTCAAAACATTACAAAATCTTACATACACACATTTGAGTTAAAACTTAATCAAAATCTATTTGAAAAAAAATATTCTATTAGTAAATCATTAAAATTATATTTTTACTCTTAATAATATATATTTTTTTTTTCCTTAATACTACACTTAAGTGTTGATTTGTCCTAAAATCAATTCACATCGCAGATGTCTCTTTTCTTTGCCGCCACCTAAACATTAAGGTTTTAGGATTTTCACTCAAAATATATTTAAATATTTTTAAAATAATATGATGAATGACTCAGATTTTTTGTAATCTAACTATAGTTAGGTTATTGATGAATTATGATTACTCATTATAATAGAAATAAATTAAAATGTGTGTATGTAAGATTTTATAATATTTTGAGTGTGTATAGTATAATTAACTAAGAATGAATGGGTAATGCATAAATAAAACTAAATTATGTGACATGTAAGTAATTATTTTTATTAAATATTATATAATTATATTTTTTAACGTAATAATTAATATTAATTTTTTACTATGAATACTGATGAATTAATTTTAATTATTAAAAAAAATTATTTAATTTTAGATTATTTATCATTACTGAAATTGAATTTGAACTGAAATCAGTGAACTTGGATTCTTCAAATCATAGAATTGAGTGAAGTTGGTTCAATCCCAGATTCTCATGAAATTAAATCGAATTAATCTGAGTTGCACCTATAAAAGTGTCAACTGATCACATTATAACACCTTTTGAGATTCAAGTGCTTGTGATCGACTTTTGCCACCCCACCAAAGATATGAGCACAAGAGAAATGCTTTGGCCCTATATAGTTCGAGCATTTTTTGAGATCTAGCATAAATTTAATATTAAAAATTAATTTTATTTTATATTCAATACTATTTTTCATATTTTAAAAAAATATAAATTTTGATATTAAAATTAGTTTTATTTTACATTTTATGCACTTCTTAATATTAAAATAATTTTTTTATTAAACTTATAAAATAAAATATTTTTTCTTTTTTAAGAATCAATTCTTCAATGAAACGGCCGCCAATGTTCTCAAAATTAATATTTGGCTAAAATTTCTATGTGAAAAATAAAATTAATTTTGTCTACAAGATATAATTGTTGTATAAAAATTTTTAATTAGCATCAATGTTGGAATCATATATAAATATGTGTAGCATTAACTTATTTTTTTTAATTTAAAACATAAAAATTGGAAAAATTTACAATTGTTGGATAAACAGATAAATGAAGATTACATAGTTAAAAAGGGTAAAAATTATAATTTGTAATTTAATATTTCTATATTAGATAATTTAAGATTTAAAAAGAGTAAAGTTATAAATCAAATATTATTAACTTTAATTTTTTAAGATTAAATAATTTAAATTTAAAATTTAATTTTCAAGATAAATTCACATTTTTAATAAATAATTTTAAATATTGAAGTCAATTATAATTTTTTTATATAATAATAGTGTTATATATATATATATAATTAATATTTTTATCTACTTAGCAATTGACAATATTAACATATAAAAATTTTAATTGAATTTAATTTTGGAGTTCTTGATAAAGGCTGCAAAGTATTTATTGAAAACATTTTAAGAAAAAATAAAATGGCTGAGGGTAAAAGTGGAAATGCAAGCTTTAACCAATTTATAGTATTTTGCTAGTTATTGATTAAAGAGAAGAAAGGAAATTTTAAAATTTAATTTACTTACTGAGATAAGTTACATAAGAGTGAAGATAAAAAGACTAAATTTAACGAGATTATAATGTCAATGAATAAGCAAAGATGAATAAATAAATTAAAGATATAGCTCTACTTGAGGGCTTAGATGAAGAAAATAATTCTAAGAGAGATGATTGTTAACACGTGGTTCTAGCGTTGCATCTCAGTCACGTGGCACTTCGAGAGGCACGCTAATCCTCCATCTTAATAATTAATTACTAATTAATGGCTTTACTTTTGCAGATCTCAAATCTTGGGCCAGACAATTAACCTTCGCCAAATCTCGTCAACGAGAATTAAGCTACTGCAGTCCCATAACATCGGGGACGATATATCTCGCATTCCCCAGGCATCGGCCATGATATTTCTGTTGGTTCCTCCCTTGTGGTAATATTATAATTTTAATGTTTAGTAATATGTTTAAGTTAATTTGTACTAACAAAATTGTTTAGTATTTTTAATCTCAGGTTTATTAAAGTTTCATCTCAATTATATTTATGTATACTAAAATTGAAATCTAATCAAGTTGGAGAGAAAGGTTTGAGCATTGAAGATTAAGTGAAGCAAATTTTATTATTGTCTTTTTTATTCTATTTGAGAGTAGAATTATTATGAGGTTGATCTTGATTGCTAGAGTGGTTTGAATATGAGCTTGAGCACTTAGAATCTCTGCGAGTTAATTAGATAATCTTAAAAGTTTGTTGAAAGTTAAAATTCTCCTAATTATATGGTCTGATAGTGGTGAGATTGTTCTAGATGTTTTCTTTTGGTTGTGATAGCTCCAGAATAGCTATGGGATAGCTGAATGGTGACCCTTAGTAGTGAGGTCGACCTTTAGCAGCGACCCTCAATAGAAACTTTGGTCATCTTTGGGAATTTTTTCAGGTCGACCTGGAGGCGACCTCAGTAGTGATGTCGACCTCTTGGAATTGACCGTTAGCTTATTTTTATCCTCCAACGGCTAGCTGGAGGTCGACCTCCAGGTCTTTTCCAGCTCTTTTTCTAGCCGTTGGAGCTCTTATTATATAAAGAGACAGGGGTTGTTAGGGCATTCTCCTTGGCCTATAAAATTCTCTAATTGCTCCCAACATTCACCTTCACTTTCCACCATCCTAAAAGTTGATAAGAACATTCAAGTGGAGATTCAATCAAGCTTCAAGGCGATTTAAGTGAACTTGGACTCAAGTGCTCAAACTCTTCATTCACTCTTCTACTAGCTCTCAGTGAGTGATTTTTTCCTTATTGTAATATTTCAGTTTTGCTTTCTGCCTTTATTTTGTATGTGAAGAGGGCCTCCAAATAAGAGTTGGAGGAGGTGAGTGAGTAAGCCCTCACTTAAAAGTGAAGAGGGCCTCTAGTGAGTGGATAGAGAGGGATTTGTATGGGTTTCTCCGCCAAAACCAAAGAGTGTGTTATAGTGATATCTTTCCAATCGGGGTAGGGTGAATTAGGCTCTTATTTGAGCCGAACCACATTATATCTTGTGTTCTTTGTGGATGTGATATTTTCTTCTTGTCTGCACTTATATTTGCTTTCGCTTGTATTTTGTAGAAACTATTATCTAGTAAATTAAATTAAATTTTAATTACGTCTATTCACCCCCCCTCTAGACGTCATACTTGATTCTACAATTTCAAACCATCTTTCAGTCACTATCGAGCACGAGGATTGGCTGATCTAATCATCCATTGCCTTTTTAGAAGAGCCATGTCTTCGATTCTGAAGATCAGATCTTGCAATAACATTGGCGTTGACATATGGCTCATGCCATAGTTGTCAAACCTCTCCAGACTGACAACCATACAATTCCTACTGGCCTGACAGCCATACTCTATACAGATTACCATACCTAGAGTGTGCTGCTATAGCTAAAGTCAAATCATCGGAGGGGGAAGCTATTCTCTTAACGAGACAGCTCCAGCTTCCCCCATACTCACGGTCTGCAGACTGCCATTGCGAGTTGGATAGAGTTCCTCTTCCTCCCTCCTGCATATACTCTTGAACAGGCTTCAGACCAGAGGTGGGACTGGCTGGATCTTTCTTCTGGAATCTGAAATCTCTTTAACTTGGAGCCCTTCGAACCTTCAGAGGCTTCTCCCCAAAACATAGCTGAAACTTCATTTTTCTTTCTGTTTTTCTATACAATTCTGTACTAGGCCTTACAGGCCCCCCTTCTTCAAGATATAGTGAAAGACTTCAAGCTGATCCGGTGGACATAGAGGATTTCATTCATAAATCACCTTAAATCTCTGTGTACTTTTCTGAATGCTTTTCTCTCTCATTTAAGTCTTAATTATTAGGCTTAGCTCTCTGCTTACCGTTGTCTCTCGGGACCCCTTCTCACATCAACAATGATAGAAATGTCAATGAAAACAATGAATTGAAGATAGTTTTTTCATTCTAATTTTCACATATAAATAGAGATCTAATTTAGCACTTAGTTAAAATACTAACTACCAATTAATTAACAAGTTAACAAATAACCCACTAATTAATCATAAGTCAATAACTAATAAAGTCAAACCAATTAAACAAATATCAAATCAAATCGACGTTCATGCATTATGTTGCACTGTATCAGTCGACTTCTTCTTAAAGAGTTAGAAGTAGTTAAAGGCATGGCTTAAGGGCACTCTTGTCAGAGATTATATATTAATGAGAATGTCTTGTTGAATGTACATTGTCTAATAAAATTCTCAAAATATCATCAAATATGAATATCAAGTATGTTTGTTTGCAGTTGCATATGAATTTTATTATGTACATTTACAGTTGAGATTAAATGAAATTCTATTGATTATCTTAATTTCCTTAATTAAAAAATCTGTCATTTTGGATGATTATGTGGATGGCAAAGTCATTAATTTGGTGGACACTAGTTAGTTGCTTCACTGAATTCTTGATTTTTAGCTAAACTCAGTGTATTCAAAGATATTGAGATTTGTCGAACAATAGCTAAAAAAGAAAGGTACCACCCAAAAAGTGAATTATTACTAATTGTCACGACAAACTTTAGTTTGTTAATTTGTCGTATCTGAAGATGAAATTAAAGAAATGGGCAATGTGCACTAAGTTTTTCTTTGAAAGTCAGTGCTCTAAAAACCTTCAAAAGATTATTATGATTTATTGAAGGAGCAAATTTTGAAGAAAGATTTGTTTTGGAAGAGCTCTCAACATCTAATGTTAGAAAGGAGTTAGGGAATGTATGACGGTGAGATTATTGAGACCGTTGAACTTCATCGAGCGATTTCTTCAATTTTAGAACCCTTTTTTGATTAATGTACATTTCAAAGAAATATCGAGCATGATAATGTTGTCATAATTGAAGTTAATGTACATGAACAAATAAGATGTTAAAAATCGATAGAGCTCCACTAGAGAGCTTAGATGAAAGAAAACAAGTTTGAAGGAGATAATTAACGGTGGAAATGCCAATTCTAATTAGCCTTCGTATATAATGAATTACTAAGTCACTCAACACTAATGAAACTAAAGTAGAGCAGGAAAGAATTATAAGTTAAATATGCATACGAATATTTGAGTATTATATATAAATTAAATTTACATGAGTTATAAAATTTAATTTCTAATGTGAAATAAAATTAATAGGGATGTGATATAAATTAGTTATTATTTTAATATATTTGTAAGATGTGAAATAAATTAATTATGTGGTACGATATATCTATTTAAAATTAAATTATGTTAATTTTAATTTGTCAAACAAACAGGTCATTAAATGGTTTTAAGTTAAGATGTACATCTTACAAAATTGCACGAAATTAATCAGATTTTTTATGCTAGTTTTTTTTTTTTTTTAGAACTATTTTTTATGCTAGTTTTGTTAATGCTAAGATGGTGGAAGATATCTCTGCTGATGAAATTTCAATTTCTTACAAGGAAAAATTATATAAATGAAACAGTAATTTGTGCAGCGCGCTCATGTTCCGCTGTTGTGTCACCCTCAGCCGATCTACCCTCGGTCTGCTCTCGCCGTCAGCAGACGCCCGCCACGCCGGCGGCCATGCGGTTGTCTCATCTTCCGCCACGGTTCCACGTCGCCGTCCCATCGATCATCTGCATGCGGCGACGCGCGCGAGATTGAACGAGTGGCGGCCATGCATCACTCATACCCAAGCTCATCAAGGCCGCGTCGCCGGGAAGCCGACAACCAGAGCTCATCTCCCTCCCCTTCCCAACTGCTATAAAATCCTCAGAACACAACGTCCCTCCCCAGCAGGAAAATAAAAACAAGCTACTATATTAACAACCATGGCTTCCTCCTCCTTGTCCCTGATCTTTTTCCTCCTCCTCCTCCTCCTCCTCCTCCTCCTCCCCTGCGTCTCCCTCGCTCAGTCCGTCGGCTACGGCGAGCAACGCCGCCTCCGCTTCCGGGAGAAGGCATGCCAGCTCGATCGCCTCAGCGGCATGCAGCCCCGCTACCGCTTCGAGTCCGAAGCCGGCGTCACCGAGATATTCGATGAAGACGACCAGCAGCTCCAATGCGCCAGCGTCTCCGTCATCCGCCGCACCCTCAAACCCCTCGGCCTCTTCCTCCCTGCCTTCTCCAACAATCCCAGCCTCGTCTACATTCTCGAAGGCCAGAAATATATCCTAATTATTAATTCGCTCTCTTAATTTAATTTGTATATAAATATATATATATATATATATATACAGATAATTTGGAATTCCATATATTTGTATATATTTTTATAGCATGATCGATCATAACCTAATAATATTTAGTTCATTATTATTAAAAAAATTATCCAGGCAGCGGTGTAGCCGGAGTAGTCATCCCTGGCTGCCCGGAAACCTTCCAGTCCTTCGGCTTCGAGCACGGCCGTGGGCAGAGCCGCCGCCAGCAGGAACCAATATGGGAGTTCGGTGGCCGTGGGCAGAGCGAGCGGCTCGGCGACGAGCACCAGAAGATCCTGCACTTCAGGCAGGGCGACATCCTCGCCATCCCGGCCGGCGTCGCCCACTGGTGGTACAACAGCGGCGACCGCCCCGTGGTAGCCATCACCTTCTCGGACACCAGCAGCAGCGCCAATCAGCTGGATAAGACCCACCGGCACTTCATGCTTGCCGGGAGCTACCGGAAGGAAGGGAGCCGTGGAAGCTTCGGCGGCGGACAGCAGTACTCGTCCAGCTACCACGTGTTCCGGTCATTCGACACCCGGCTGCTGGGGGAGGCGCTGGGCATTCCGCAGGAGCTTGCGCAGGAGATCCAGAGGGAGGATCCGAGGGGCGAGATGGTGATGGTGAGGGAAGGTCTCAAGCTTGTTTTCCCTCCCAGCAAAGAGCAACTGAGGGAGGAGGAAGAAGAAAGCTATGGCGGACCTCGAGGATCAAGAAGATGTGAAGGAGAAGAAGAAGAAATAATCAAGACATCAAGCAATGGAGTTAAGGTGGCTTTCTGCACTGCCCGCTTCAGGGAGAACATCAACGACCCACGGCGAGCTGACATCTTCGTCCCGCATGCTGGATGGCTGAAGAAACTCACCAGCCAGAAGCTGCCCATTCTAGGCCTCCTCAAGCTGAGCGCGGCGAGGGGGGTCCTGCACCGGCAAGCCATCACATCTCCTCTGTGGAACGTCAACGCGCATTGCATCGTCTACGTGACGAGGGGGCGCGGCCGTGTGCAGGTGGTGAACGACGAGGGGAGGGCGGCGCACAGCGGAGAGATCCGGCAGGGGCAGCTTCTGGTGGTGCCGCAGAATTTCGTGATGCTCATAAAGGCGGAGGACGAGGGCTTCGAGTGGGTCTCGTTCAAGACGAACGACAACGCCATTGAGAGCCAGATCGCCGGAAAGGCGTCCGTGTTGAGGGGGTTGCCGGTGGACGTGGTCGCCAACGCGTTTCGCCTGAGGAATGAGGACGCGTTCAAGGTGAAGTTCGGAAGAGCCGACGGCGTCGGCATCTTCCCTGCGCACAGCTCGCAGCAAGAGCTCGGAAGGCCTTACGCCGTTGTGTGAATGCTGAGCTAATCATGAAGAGTAATTGTGGCTAAGTACGTACTGCGGTTTTTCCAAAAAAATAAATAAAGCAGCTAGAAATTAATGCTAAAATATATAATAATGAGTACTTAATTTCCTGCCAAATTTCTCTCCAAGCTTTGTTAATTTTAGTTTCACTTCAATTTATCTCCATCTCCTAATTTTTATTGTACGGATAATTATAGATATCAAAATCATAACTTTATAGTCGAAGCAAAACTACAACAGAGTTTTAAAATCTTAAATTTACATAGACTTGAATGACAAGCTTTGTGATTAAGGCTTTGATATACTTGATGTGATCAAGACCTTATACAACACTATGTAGAAACAATTCATAAAATATTCATAAAATATTTGTTAAATCAATCCCAAATAATTAGAAAAGATTCTATATAATGATTATGAGTTTCTTGTGCTTCACACAGCTTAACGAGTCTGCATTACTCGATTTGTTCTATTAGTTTAGAATTACATGCTTTTGAAGACATTAGGGAAAACAATCATGAACATAACAATACTAGTAATCTATTAGTTGGTTCTGTGGTTCTGATGCTACTATACTGCTGTTTTTGATGCGACGGATTCAGATGTATTTTGGTTGCTCTTTCTGTTTATATATATATATATATATATGTATATATATTCTTTTAATTTCTACTGCACTTAACAAATCATTTTAAAGGGATAAAAAATAAATATTCATATTTTTAAATAATTTCACATAAAAGAATAAAAACAGTCAAACAAGAAAAGGCAATCCTAAAAAAGAGAACATGCATGCAATGACCCTCAAAATAAATTAATTATAGGACTGCATGCCAAAAAAAAAGATGATATTCAATTATCCAAATCAAAATATGATAATTATCAATTCATTTGGTTTATTAACATTCACAGATTAAAATATATTGTAATGCGTCTCTAGTCACCTAAAAGTAAATATTTGAATTATTCTTGCCTATGCAAAGGAGGAACAATTATTTTTGTAGAGCGAATATTAAAATCATTATTATCTATTTAGAGGAGGAATAACCGTCTCTTTTTTTTTTAAGTAAAGCTTAGACAAATGATTGTAATACGACTATTACATATGAAAGCCATTCACATTGAAACGACATACCAAAGAGCAACTGCCATTTTGCAAATGAGAAATAGAAATAACAAAGAATATAAAAGTTTTTTCTATGATAGCCTCCTAGGCTAATAGTTTTAGGTGATGAATATTGTAATCTTTTAGTGAGCCATGAAAGAAAATTTTTAAAAAAAAGTGTAGGCAAGTGCACTTCTTAATTTGTTTCTTTCCCGATTCATATAAAAAAGTTAAAAGAAGTCTATCATCTGAAGTTTATTTCTGTTTTTAAGGACTCTATTTGGCAATGAGTTAAAAGTCATGGCTAAAATTAGTTATGACTAAAAAATTTTAAAAATTATTTTATATCTCATCTCACACAAATTTTAATATTAAACAATCACTTTATTTCACATCTAACACAATTCTCAATAAATCAATCAATTTTATTTCACATTCTACATAATTTTTAATATAATCAACTCACTTTATTTCATATCATACATATTTTTCAAAAATAATTAAAAATTTCAATCAAATCTTTTTTTTTTCTTATTACCAAACAAAGTCTTAGACATAATCAAAAGGGATGAACTAAAATTTTTAGGTCTTTTTTGAGATCAATCTTTGACAATTACAAAAAACAAGATCAGAAAACACGTGTACAACTCGAGGATTATAAAATAAGCAATACCAGTTAAGCTAGCCATATCATTGACAGGAATTGCCACATCTGAAAAATTAACACATTAGTTTAAAAAAAAAATAGCACATTGAGATTTCTCAATTAAAGTTAGCACATTGTGATCCCTTGTTTATCTCCAAAGATTTCTACAAGTGCAGTTGATCATTTGACTAAACTATTAGTAGACCTTCGGTTACGTTCAAAAGTCAACTAAGTTTGCTAGAGCAAGCGACGTTCTTTAGGCGAAAAGTTATATATATCTCACCATGCAAGCAGTGCAACAACAAAAAAATATCATTTTGAGCAAGCTATAGTCAAATTAAACAACTAAAATAGTTAGTTTGCCTTGGATTCATCGATATGCTATGATAGCTTGCTTTGAGGACTCAGATTCATCCTCTCTCTATCTCTCTCTCTTCTCCTTTTAGTATATTATTTTTATCACTTGCCTTCTGGTTCTGTTACTTCTGTATCCCATAGGCATGTGCTCTTCAACAAGGACGCCCTGATTGGAGCGAGGACCAAAACAGAACCAAAATAGTACTAATTTAAAAAACAACAATAATAATAATATATAAATATTTTAAATCATTTTACATAAATTAAAATATAAAAAATATTATTTTTTTTTATATACTTAACAATTTAAAATAAAAATATCAATTTTATTTCACATTCTAGACAAAAATATTCAAATCGAGTATTTTGATCTAAAATGTAAAATAAAATTTATATTTTTATTAAAAATTATTAAGTATGTGAAGTAAAATATTATTTTTTATTTTAAAATTTGTGTAAAATAATTAACATAATTTATTTATTATTATTATTATTATTATTATTATTATTTTTTAAACTAGTACTATTTTAGTCCTGTTTTGATCCTCGCGCCAAACAGGGCCACTCGTTATCCTTTTTCCGTTGATCATTCATCAGAATTATTGCCACATTTACTGTTGATACTTGACAACTAAAGCAATTTAAATTCAACTTTGATTTGATTAGAAGTTTATGAAAATAATTGTTAAGTTTCTAGTATTTTATAGCGATTATTATCATTAATATATTTATTTAAGAGCCTACAAATTATGATTCAGTACAAATTAGAAAAATACAACTCTTTGCCCTTGCTTTGTTTAAGCTAAAAAAGCCTTTCAAAATCCTTTGAATGTATTTTTATCAATATTTTATATTTATTTTACAGTATACTTAAATTTAAATAATAAAAATTAATTTTATTTTACATCTTACATAAATCTTAATATTAATAAAAAAATTAATTTTATTTTACATCAAATATAATCTTCAATATAACAACAACAACCGAGCCTTAATTATGGGTTTAGTTCAATGCTATTTTGATGCTATATTATATTACCTAAAAAAATAATTTTTTATTTTAATGATATTTATAAATAATTTTTTATTATAAAATTATAGAATTATTAATAAAAAAATAACATATAGATGTCATGATATTTAAATTATGTGATATAATAATAAAATAATAATAAATCAAATATTCTTTTAATATTATTCTGATGTTATATTATGTTA
>JAEMOT010001593.1:36407-58561 GCA_019297695.1 Apostasia ramifera | reverse complement strand
ATTATTTTTAAATAATATGACATAACATTAAGATAGCATTGTGCCTATATTTTGAGAAATAATTTTATAATTTTTTAGAGGATTATTTATATATATTATTTAATTAAATAATTATTTTTTAAATAATGTAATATAATATTAAGATAACTATAAAGCAAATGAGACTCAATTAAAAATTAGAGGGCTGTTTCTGCAAATATCCAATAATTATTTCTCTAATTTGTATGGCGTCCCCCTTGCCTGCATCTCGCTAGGGTCTTCTCTTCGCCTTTTTCACTCCGCCTTATCTTCTCTCACTGCGTTCTCAACCCTCGAAATTTCAGTCCCATAGCTGCCTCTGCTGTGATGGCAATGGATCCAGTTCGCGTTCTCGTCACCGGCGCTGCAGGTTCGTGATATCCCACTTTACTCCTTGGGACACCGAGTCATCTAACCTGGATGGTCTAATGTCCTGTTTCTTCCCAATACTAGGAATTTAATACCGTAGATTTCCGTGGTTCTTTCACTGATTCAGGGATAGCACTCACACTTTGTTCAATCTGTTGCATCCAAGACAGATCCATGGATCCGATCATAGGCCTGCGTAGTGGTAGGGTTTAGGAAAGTAGTTCTGAATGTTTCAGGCATCCCTCCAGCTACAAAAAGCCTTGGGTCTGTTATTGTACCTTGAAAGCCATGATTATGATTTTTTTTTTTAGATTATTAAAGCCCTGATCTTGTAAGAGGTGCCGCTTTGCTGTTAGTAAAGCAAGTCGTTGACTTGATCTGCATTTTTTTGGCTTAAGGATAGCCATCTCACGGAGTGGCTTTTGATGATCGCATCATGCATGGAGATAGATACAGAAGACGAGTGGATTAACAAAATATTGTTGGATTTGGCAGATATGTTTGGGTTAAGCTTTAACATGCATGCGAACGTGCACGTGCCATGTTAAATTAGCATCTTCTGTATAAACTCTTGGTAGAATCAATGCTTATCACTCTGTTTGTAGGAGTTTATGCGTGCGATTGTGCTTACTGCTAAGAAATCAAAGTTTTTTGTGGTTTCCAAATGTTCAAAAATCTGATCGAGCTGAAGAACTTTCTTTTATAATTAAGTTTGATTGCTCGATCTATAGAGTGTGGTAGAGATGATGATTTTCCTGAGTTTTGGTTGGTACTTTAAGCATGCATTCTCATATATACATGCATATATATATATATATATATATATATATATAATGTATATAAGAGAGTCAAAGGGAGATATTTTTATTGTATCTTGCAGCATATTGCTGTTTTGGTTTAACTTGGTTATCATGCATTGTTTCTGTCAAATTTTAAGTCAGCATTAACTGAACCCATCCTGCTAAATTCATTGCTCATCATACTATCTATAATGGTTTCAGTCCCATAACTATATTAGGAAGCAATAGACATAGTTTTCCAATTGTTATCTTGATCTAACTGACACTTTATGGATTCTAATTTTCTTGAGTGCCGTGTGTTATTTCCCTAGATTGAGTATCCTCTATTTTGCCTCATCCATGTATGTTGAATATGTATATTTTATAGTGTATTGATTGAACCATCAATAATTCAGAGTGTGAAGCACAATCAGATCAATTCATTTTGGGGATCAATATTATCAATTAGAATAATTGATTGTTTACTTTAACTAATAAAATAAAGTGTGATATTGATACAGAGCCACTAAGTATGACATATGTGCTAACTATGTATATGATGCCGAAAATAGACTGAGTTGATATCACCATTCAATTTGAATTAGCAGAAGCAATGTCTTCTCTCATAATATGGATTCCAGACATTCATCATCTATGTAGGAATGAGTCGAATTACTTTATTTCATGTATTGATCCAGGTAAAGCCATTATAAAATAAATACACTTACATCATGCATAATGAGATGAAAAGCTAGCATACAGATATATTTTTTGTTGGATAATGCAGCATTCTTCAGATTAAGTTATGAGTTACATATTTTGGCAATATTTCTATCAAGTTGTGATTGGCATAACTATTCTACTCATGACTCCTTACATTGAACTGGACATGATGGAGGGAGGCTGGTGCTGCCATTTACATGTTAGGATTTGTGTTATCCTTTCCAGTTTTCAATTTTCAGTGATAATGTATATATCTACTCAATAACTGGAACATCAGGGTTTTTTTTTTTTCAAAATGGAAATATCTTGTCCACTTAAAAGTACGTATAAAGATGCACATTGTTGGATGCAAATTTATGCTCAGCAATTCGTTCGTTTCAGCAGGTAGCTTTGTTTCTAAGTTAATTTATATATTTATTCTTTTGCAGGACAAATTGGTTATGCACTGGTACCGATGGTTGCCCGGGGTGCAATGCTTGGACCTGACCAGCCCGTTATCTTGCATATGCTTGACATTCCACCAGCTGCAGAAGCTCTTGAAGGTGTTAAAATGGAGTTAATTGATGCAGCATTCCCACTCCTAAAGGGTAATCTTTTGACAACAAAAGTGCAGTCCCTTTTTATAACGTTCCCTTTGCTGTCTTTTCAAAAGTCAGTTTACTGTGAATAAGTTTGCAAACCCACTGTTATTCAAGAATAATGAAGTTTTAATCCCAAACCCAATGATATTTATGTTGATACTATAGGTATAGTTGCTACAACTGATGTTGTGGCGGCTTGCACTGGCGTCAATGTGGCTGTGATGGTTGGTGGATTCCCGAGGAAGGAGGGTATGGAAAGAAAGGATGTGATGTCAAAGAATGTGTCCATCTACAAATCTCAAGCGTCAGCCCTTGAAAAGCATGCGGCAGCAAATTGCAAGGTCTGGAGAACTGCAAACTCTAATTTGTTATTCAAATTCTTCTATATGTTTTACTGATACGGATGTTTGGATGCTTTTTCTATTCTTTCTTTTACTTGAAGTGACTTTCAAACTTTTAAGAATCTAATCAATGTAATGGTTTTAGGAAACTACATCTTTAAGCAGATGTTAATTATATTCAACTTTCTTTTACTGATGGTTGTTTAGTAAGCATTCCTTCATTTTTGTTTTTTTGTTTTTTTTGGCAAACTGAGATATATTAACAATACTTGTCTGATTTGTTGATGTTTTTCTCTTTTCTTACAGGTCTTGGTTGTTGCTAATCCAGCCAATACTAATGCCCTTATATTGAAGGAGTTTGCTCCATCAATTCCGGAGAAGAACATAACTTGCTTAACACGATTAGATCACAACAGGGCACTTGGTCAGATATCTGAGCGGCTAAAAGTCCACGTCAGTGATGTTAGGAATGTCATTATTTGGGGGAACCATTCATCTACACAGTATCCTGATGTCAGCCATGCTACTGTGAAAACACAAGGCGGTGAAAAACCTGCCCGTGAACTTGTTGCCAATGTCGAATGGTATGAATTATTAGTCAATTTCTTCATTTTCTTGTTCCTAATGAGGTGTCTTTAATGAGGTGTCTTTAAGAAATTGAGTAAACTCGATACCTTCGTTGACATTACCTATTTTAACTGCAGGCTGCAAGGGGAGTTCATTCAGACCGTGCAGCAACGGGGTGCTGCAATCATCAAAGCTAGGAAACTCTCAAGTGCTCTTTCTGCTGCCAGTTCTGCTTGTGATCACATTCGTGACTGGGTCCTTGGCACTCCAGAGGTATTAACACGAATAATGAGTAACATGTGATGCATGTTTTCCTGCTTGTTTGTGACAGTTGTACTTTTGCTTGTTATGTAAGTAGTAACCCCTTTTTCAAGGTAATTGCATACATAACCCAAACAAGAAAGTAACATTGTATATTAAGCACTATAATCTTGTTTTTTTGCATTTATAATACCAAATAATTAACATGAAACTCAGTTGGCTTCTACGTTTCTCATGCCAAAAAATTGACTTGTTATTTATGGTGTTAACTGAGTTGTCATTCCATCCAAGATGTCAAGATTATCTCATCTTGAAACTTATTCTTATCTTGCTATTGTTCATTTGTTGTCGGTTCTCATGCTATTTTGATGTACATAGGCAATTACCTTTGTGGTAACAAAATGTATTTTGAAGTTTGTGAACTTTAATAATTAACTTAATAAACTAAACACATAAAGGAATATCTTTGGTACCTTGAATGGCAGTTAAATTAATTGTTATGCTATGACGTAAAAGATTTTGTTGAAAATTAAATAAGATTTGTGTGTTTGATATATAATAAATAAATATATATATATCATGTTTTCAATGTGAATGTGCTTTATTTCTTAATGCAGGGAACTTGGGTTTCCATGGGTGTGTATTCTGATGGATCTTACAATGTTCCAGCCGGACTGATTTATTCATTCCCTGTGACATGCCGTGATGGGGAGTGGTCTATTGTTCAGGGTATGTGCTGCTTGATTTGCATCTCAGTTTCTTACAATCTTCCCTAGCATTACACGTAGTTCATTAATTTCATTTTCCTTTATTCTTTTGGATTCTGTAGTTTGAACCTAAAAAAGCATGAAATTTCGGTTCATTTCGATCATTGTAATATTATTGAGCGATTGATTAATTATGTCCTGCTCCGCTAGCTTGAAAAAAGAGATTCAAAGATTCTACCTGGGCATGGGCATTTGATTGGTCCGTGTATTTCCAGTTCTGTTCACATCATTTTGAATCTGGTTCTCTATTTTACCTTATCATATTTCATGGAACTTGCAGGCCTTACAATTGATGAATTCTCGAGGAAGAAGCTGGACGCCACAGCTGAGGAACTGACCGAAGAGAAGGCTCTGGCCTATTCATGCCTCTCATAAATTTTTTACTGCTTTTAAGGAGCGTTTTTGTGCTGCGTTCCTGCGCTGATTTTAGCTCTGTTCTTCCAGATTGAGGCCCCAGGTTGTGCCGCTACTTAATTTCTGAATAAATAAATATTATTTTTCTGCTGACAAAAATTTGATTGACATTCTACTATGATGTATTTGGCACTGTTTTCTTCCCCATGTTTCTCTAGCTGTTCTCCATTCTTGTGGAGAAGTTTGTCGTCCGGACGTTTCAATCTTCAAGTATTTTGTGGCTGTTCACTCTCTGTTGTTTTTATGAATTTTTATTTCAAAAATATTTAGAGCGCATTTTGTTCGTTGTTATCTTAGTGTTGTGTTATGTAATATAGATGTTATGACATATAGACGTCATTTTTTTAATTAATAATTTTATAATTTTATAAAAGATTATTTATAGATGTCATTAAACTAAATAATTATTTTCTCTAGATAATAACGTCAAGATAATATTGAACAAAATGTTCTCTTAATTTACTATTAATTTAATATTATATTATATTATTTAAATATTATAATATTTAAATATTTTTCAAAAAATTTATAAATTTTTAGAAAATTATTAACACAATAACATCAAACTGAATCAAGTGCATATGCAAAAATTTTCTAATCCTCTAAACATCAATTTAGTATTAACATTTATTAGGACCTACTATTAAAGAAACATTTATTAGGGTTTGACTTATTGTTGTATTTGAAAAGCTTGAGATAATACAAGTTTGACCAAAGTTAAAAATTTTCTCTAAGTCATGTAATATACAAACCTTAAATTTTAATTTATAATATCTTAAAATTTTCATAATTTTCAACATTAAAATTAACTTAATTTTAATTTTGATATAAATTTTAAAATAAAAAGTTAATTTTATATTATACTCACGGCTTAAAATGAAATTAATTTTATTTGAGCTTTTTTTCAAATTGTAACGCAAAGATGTCACTTCAAGAATTATTTTTAATCTTTAATAAAAAATAATCTCCCAAACAAACCGATAATTGAGTATAAAGCAGCATTGAAATAATGGTATTTAGATTTCATGATATTTAAATAATATAATATAATATTAACATAATATCAAATCAAATCTGTTTTGTTATCTGAATATAACATCTAAATATTATTTTTTGAATGAAAATTCTGTAATGTCTTAGATAATTATGTAAAAATATTATTAAATTAAATAATTATTTTTTATAAATAATATTATATGACATCAAAATAACATTGAACTAAATGCCTTATTAGTATTATAGAATGACATTTAGATATCATCTTTTGAGTAATAATTTTATTATTTTTTAAAAAATTATCTAAAAGTATTATTCAAATAAATAATTATTTTATAACATAATGTCAAGATAATATTGAATCAAACACCTCTTAAGTTAAATAATATGGGAAAAATACTTTGTAGTATCATAAATAATTTTAAATTTTGAATCTAATTAAAATTACTACGTGGGAATGGCGCCGCATAGATAAAAAAAAATAAACAGTAAATTACATTTGGGTTCTTGAGTTTAGAGTACAATAACATTTAGGTTCAAAAGTTTAAAATCTGGTCCTTAATTTTAAAATTTTAAAAATAAAAAACTCAGATATTAAAATTTTGAAAATTAATTCTGAACGTAACTATACCCTAAACTCAGAGATCTTCTTAGTGTAATTTACCCAAAAATAAATTTTACTTATATGTTAATAATGTCACATAACGCATCATTGTCGGGTCTCAAGTCCTAGATGAGAAACACAGAGGGTTATGTTAGGCAGTCGATAGCCAGCGTGAAAACTTATCGAATCAATCATGACATGAATTTTTTAAAAAATTGTGTTAAAATTAGGTGTTCTTTAGAAGCGATGCGCTGTATTGCCTGAATACAACGAAAAATTAGCAGTGTAGTGATAAATGCACAAAAATGCAGGTAAAGAAGCTAGTTCAACATACTAAAACTCAAGTCAGTAGGATAAAATTAAAAACTTGGAATATAAGCATCCAGACAGAAAAGAAACAAAATAAGTTGGAGAGAAAATTAAAAAAATTGATGGCTTAAATTTTAAACTTTGGTACTCTGGTAAGAATAAAAAATAAGAATAGAGACCCCCTCTATTATAAATAAGAGCTCGAAAAATTACGTAGTGAAAGTCAAGAAAAATAATGATGGAATTATAATTTTAAAAATTATAATCAACGATATTACTATTAATATTATAAATATGTATGTTCCTTAAATAAATTAAATATAAATATTAAAAAATTAAGATAATATTAAATTAAATACATTTTTAGTCTTCTCTAATAAATTTGGAATGACACAGAAGACTAACATAACCCCTATAAAAAGATAATAAATGCAAATCCAGAAATGGCTCAAATTTTTTTTTTCTTTCAAAAAACTATGTTAAGAGTTATATTTTAAAAATATATATAATACCTTATCAATAAGAATGTTTTACATAACTAAAAATTAAACTCAGTGCACTGGATGCAAGCGTGAAAATAGGTTAAATTGATCTGAGTTTAAATTCAAATTATGACTCGGATAGTTAATAGAACCAAATAAAAGTCGAATGCAAGACTCGAAATTGGATTTGGTCCGATCACTTTTTTTAGGGTTGAGTCCTTGGTCAATCTCACCCCTATCTGATTAAGACTCTGACACATTTGTAATTCATTAAAGAAAAATATTATATATATATAATGTAAATAGGTACCTGTATAAAAAATAAAAATTGATTAAATGCATAATAATCAAAAAGGTTTGATGATTTTAAAATTTATCAACTGAAATTAGTTTATATATCACTGACATAATGTATTTTCTTCAAATTATTATGAATTATTTTTATGATTATTTATTAAAAAATATTTGGTTGTTAGGTTTAGACCTAACTTAAATTTGTTTGAATTTGAGTTTGTTGCGAAATACATTTGCTCTGATTCACTTATTGAGGCTTCGTTTAGTTTGAGATTTTTTTTTAACTAATACAAATTTTAAATATAAAAATTAATTTTATTTTATATCCAACACAAATATAAATATTAAAATTAAAAGTATTTCATATTTTATATATTTTTTAATATTAAAATATCTTTTTTTATTAAATTTAAATAAAAAATAAGTCATTTTAGATCTAATTCAACTCATTTGCAGGGGCCAACCGGATTGAACGACGCCAGAGCTCCTGGCTGCAGCCGCAGGAAGGACCCAATTCTTGGTTACCCTAATTCGAGCCTATTGTTCGCCATCGCCAGGCTAGTGGGGACTGGGCATCATGGAGAGGACCATCCGAGATTCCGAGGAACGGAGGAAGACGAAGCGACGAACACATCTCGGGAAAGGAGAAAATTGACTTGATCATGGATTCAGCGGTCCTGATCTTTTGAACTGCCTCATCGATGGCCGCTAGCATTTCGATTCTCGGCGGCCGTTGGGAATTTACGAAACTGGTAAAAGCCGCAGGCGGCGATCGAAAGAAAAGTCAGAAAACTCTCGGTTCTCGGAAAGGTGCTCCCTTCCTCTACTCTTTCTCATCGTCTTCTCCAGAAGAGGTCGATCATAAAGTCGAGGTTTTCTAGTTCAGAAAAACTGGGAATTTTCTTTTTCTGGAATACGGGGGAGTTCGGATCTGATAGCTTCCGATTGATCAGAGAATGGGCTGGTTTGGGCCGATGTTGGGGTTAATGCTTGCAGTGTTAGTGGTGTTTTCGGGACCTACAACTTCTGCGGCAAGCGAGGAGGCGTACGTGACTCTTCTTTATGGAGACGAGTTCGTCCTGGGGGTCCGCGTACTTGGAAAGTCGATTCGTGACACGGGATCCACCAAGGACATGGTGGTTCTGGTTTCCGATGGCGTCTCCGAATATGCGAAGAAGCAACTTCAGGTTTATATAAATTTTTCTTTTTTAAGTTTTTCATCAGCCGTTTCATTTCAAATTTGTCAGAAAGTGTACTATAGATGTTGTAAATTCTGCGGATAGCAAAGCTTTTTCATATTCGGAGTTTTTATTCCTACATCAAGTCTTCATTGTCCTTTCTACTTATAATTCCGCTCTCTTGCCACTCCGTTTAGCCAAAAGAAAAGAAGCCATAAAGTATTGACTTCTCTTATCACGATATTGTAACTACAGGTTTTTCAAAGTATAAGGTTAGTCAACTATGTGGCCTATTATGCTGTTAATGTTCTTTTATTCCATTGTTATTGCTAAACTAGTTATGTTTATATCAAGCTCTATCTGACCCCCTTTGAGGCTAATCTTTACAATTGCTTCTTACTGGGCGGTAAAAAGCAGTAATTTAAGTCGGAAAGTAGAGGAGTTATGCAAATAGAACTGTAAAATAAGGTTTAATGAACTTTTCTAACCATGCCAAAGTAACCAGTGGTCCCTTTATACTAGATTTGCAATGAAGTATTTCTTTTGGTTTTTATCATCTGTAAGGGTACCATGAGTTAGTCTTATTCCATTTCCTAGAGTGGAACAAGTGACCTGTGGAGGAAGCTATTTTTTTGTTCCAATTCTCTATAACAAAGGGTATCACTGTCTTCTCCCAACAAGTTATCATTTTTGTTTTGTTGCAGTGTTTCCCAAGAACAACTTGCTTCCTTCTCTTTATAATTATTTTACGAGTTCTTCTAGTGGTTATTTGGTTCCTTGAACTTGTTATTTCAGAGAAAGAATTCTTTGGATAGTAAACTTTGCTGATTTCATTTGTCTTCATCAAATTTAAGAAATAAATTTATCAGTGCGTAAAAGTAAGTGCTTTGACATTTTACCTTTCACCAATCACTTGCACGTATTTATTTCACCTAGCATCATCTTTCCTGCAGATCAAGTAGCCTCATGGAGATTGCTAAAGTGCTTTCTCAGAATATAATTCGTGTTATATTTTAACTCATTTAGGCTGACGGTTGGAAAGTAGAACTTATCAGTTTGTTGGAAAATCCAAATCAAGTGAGACCAACAAGGTTCTGGGGAGTATACACCAAACTGAAGATTTTTAACATGACGGCATACAAAAAAGGTAACTTTTTGTTCAACATTGATAGAAACTTGCTTTCTTTTTCATTGCATAATTCACTTTTTATTTTCATTTTACAACTATATTGGTTGTACTTCAGTATGTTTTATGCATTTTAATTTATCATCATATCAGTTGTTTATCTTGATGCGGATACAATTGTGGTTAAAAGCATTGAGGATCTCTTCAATTGTGGAAGATTTTGCGCAAACTTGAAGCATTCTGAGAGGTTAAACTCTGGAGTCATGGTTGTAGAGCCATCTGAATCTGTTTTCAAGGACATGATGAGCAAAGTAAACTCCTTGCCTTCATATACTGGAGGTTTGTATGTTCTTATTGGTTTTTAACGGTTTCAGTAAATAAACATTGCTGTGGCCTGTGTGTTTCTCATGTATTGTTAACTATCGAATGCTCCGTCAAACACTATCCAGTAAGTTTTTTTAAAAAAGCTGACCTTATCTTTGCTAATTAATTGGCACAATTGGCACTCAGAAAAGTCTATTACATGCCATGTATAGTAAATTCCACCTTGTGTTCGCTGCTAGACTTTTCTTTACATTAGTTAAATCACATTTTTGAGCATCTATTTTTTTTAAAAAAAATCAAAGGCTTAATCTCAAAACTAGTTGGGGTTGGGCATCTATTGATTATGAAAAATATACTCCTTTTTTGGATGCTAGAATAGTCATAGATTTACTTCCTTGAAAGAGTTATAGATCTACTTTCTGCAATCTTTTTGTAGTTCGGTAACTTCCTTTTTACCTAATTTCTACATATGTATATATATATATATATATATATATTATATTTAAAATCTGTACAGGTGATCAGGGTTTTCTCAATTCTTACTATGCTGATTTTGCCAATGCCCGTATCTTTGAGCCTAATTTACCTGCTAATGTGAGGATGAGTAAGCCAGTTCCTGCTATGGAGCGATTGTCTACTTTGTATAATGCTGATGTTGGGCTTTACATGCTGGCCAATAAGGTAATTAACTAATCTATCTGGGAGCTTAAACTTGTAAAACATTTCAAACAAAAGTTTGTAATGCTCCGAGCGACTTCCATCACTAAGCTTCAACCGTTGATTTATGTGTGAACTGTTATCCTATTAGTTGTGCATATACATAGGTTTCAGGATGAATAATGATGAAAAATTATAATGTTACTCTAATTTCTGCAGTATTATTAAGTTTTGGCTGATTCTCATATGTGTGGGTTGCATATGCATAGGTAATGTATGATTTGTTAGTTCAGTGAAAAAACCGAACTGTCAACATGGTGCGAGTGGAGGAAAGTGGATAGTGACACCTATTTTTGGACAATGCAAATTTGCTGATGTCAATCACATAACCTTTGCTAACTTGCTAGAGGAAAGAAAACTCACAAATTTTAGCAATGACCTGTTGATTATGGTTCATTGAATTGCTTGCATTGTTGTGGATACCAAGATCAAAACCCTTACTTGAATCATGAATTTATTTAGACCAAAATCCATTTTTGAATATAATGTTACATGGCATTTACTTCCTATTTCCTTGATCAGACATAAAAATTTTAACCATTTTTGATATATTCTAGGACAAATTGCATCTTGGCCCCTAAGGTAGTGACACCATTACACATAGGTCCCAATACTTGAGCTTCATGTAGTTAGGTCCTTAAGGTTGAATTCCGTATTTTTAATTGGTCCATTTGAATGCAAAGTGTTACATCCCTTTTTTTTTTACCAAAATGCCATTTTATTTTATTCCTAGCCACCATCCGCTTTCTCACCTTCTATGCTATTGGACGGTTCCTATGATAGGTACCAGCTACATTCGATTGCCCTTCCTTATTTTTTTCAGCTATATGCATCATCATACTAGGAGAGGAGTTAGAGGTTGCAAGAGAGAGAAGCAGAAGGATGGCTTTGAGATATGGATTAAAGGCTTCAACTTTACCATATTTATGGTAATTATATGATTCAAAAGGTTTGATTGAAATTGATACAAGTTTGTGCTAGAGGAATGGATTTACTAATCATCATAGCGAGCAAGGGAGTTTTAGGCTTCACCATTGTTAAAAGCTTTATTTTAGTTAAAAAGAATTAAAAAATTATTTTATATTTCATCCTATACAAACTTTAATATTAGACAATTACTTTATTTCACATCCAATACAATTGTCAATAAATCAATTAATTTTATTTCACATTCAGTATAATTTTTAATATAACTAACTAACTTAATTTTACTTCATATATATTTTTCAAAAAAAGCCACAACTTTTTTAAGTTATCTTTTTTTCCTCCAACCAAACTAAGCCTTAAGAGTCAGAAGATCTATCATTGACCTCCCTTGTCAAAACTCAACAACACGGGGGGAGCTAGTTAGCATGTGGAGGGCAGTGATGAGGCAACGTCATTGGGCTGGCGTCCCTATTTGTCGATGGACCTAACGTGGCCAAAATTGCATAATTGCAATTTTTGGAATTTGCTTGCAAGAACCCCCCTACCTTGAGCTAATGCAACTACTTCATTTTTTTATCAATGGGTTTTAATGGAAAGTTGGCCTAGTAATTTTACAGCTTTTATGTGATTCCGGCATTCCTTGTTGGCTGGGAATGCTATGGGTTAATTACAAATTTAATTGCAGTCATGGAGGACAAAGTTTGCATAAATTCAATTTTTGGGATTTACATGCAACAGTGCCCCCCAAATGCAACTACTAATATCTTTTTTTTGGGATTTGCGGTCATGCTCTCCACTTAGCTAAGCTAGAAACAATGCTTCACTGAGTCTCCACAATATGAATGCATACCAGAAAATTTATGTCTTATCAAATATATTTTGGCTTGTTTGAGGCTTAGAGAATGAAATCATGTAATGGAATACCATGTGCTCACTGGGTTTTTTATCTCTTTCAGCAAGAAAAAAAGATCATATCATTTTCATGGAATATCATGCTCTTAGTATGAATTAGATTTAATGATTTTTTAATGGTGATGTTGGCTATAATACTAATCATTTTCTTCTTTTTAAGAAGATTGTGTATTATCTTAATGTATATACTTTTTTATTCCTTATAAATATTTCTTCTAGACTAAATGCATAAGTACTTATTGGCTCACTGCCATTAATGTAGGTTGACTAATTTTGGTATATCATTATACCTTTAATTTCAACTCACTACTCAGTATATGTCGAGAGTTACTGCATGGATCTGCATGTTATAGTTTCTACGATTATGTTTTAATTGATAAATAAATTTATCTCATTGTCGTGGTTTACGGTTAAGCACGCTGATTTTTTTTCTTCTTAATAATCTCTTTTTGATACATTTATCTTCAGTGGATGGTTGATGAGAGAGAACTTAAAGTCATCCATTACACGCTAGGGCCTATCAAGCCGTGGGACTGGTGGGCAGCATGGCTTGTAAAGCCTGTAGAAGTTTGGCAGGTACTTTACATTTACTATATTGCTTCTTCTCATATTGTTGTGCCCTAACTTACATTTGCATATATAATCTTTTCTCCACTTTTCTAATTGTAAAGTTTCTTAAACATATATCGATTTGCAGGATATACGCATGCAACTTAAAGAATCACTTCCAGGAACTGAACGAGGAACAAACCCTAATGAGCGGCTTATGGTGAAGTTTTTGTTCGCCTTTCCGATAATTGTGCTATTAGTGTGTTACTATAGATTGTTCCTTCAGGTTTGAAATTTTTGATTAGTCGCATGTGTTATGATTAATACAAATTTTTAGAGTGACAACGATATATTTGATATTTTCTTTTGCTATTACAGGCTAACAAAGATCTATTAAGTATATTATGTCGAAGCTCTGTTTGTGACTATGCTAGACGTCTTTACTACAGATACAAGTCAGTTGGAGCACTTTCGACCTATTCTACCGTTGGGAATACTTCATCTTCTATTAGCAATTCAAATCAACAGGTTTATTCATTCTCTAGCAAACACCATGTTTATTGCCAGTTCTTCAATCTTTCTATATTTTCTCATCTTCATGGCTATTTTAAAGCTTTTTTGAGTGCTTAAACTATTTTTGTTTTGGAAGTATTGTTCTAGATGGTAAGTGATGAATTGTTTCTTAGTTTGTAACTAATATAATTAGATGATCATTCTTTGGCAGTAACCATTTTTTGTTTCTATTACTTTTTGTTCTTATAAATTCTTGTAAAAATTATTTTTGATTCGTAATCTCTTGTGAGAGAACATGAATGCAGAGGCTTTTGGGCATTTTGGTCTTCTCTTCGACTAAGGGCTTGTTTGGTTGGAGGATGAATTTGGGTAAGGAAAGAGAAAATAATTTATTTTATAGAGTTGATGGGAAAGAAATTTATTTTAATATTGGGAGGTGTGTAGGATGTGAAATAAAGTTATTAAAATTTATAATAAATTTAAAATATTATTAAGATATTTTTTTGCTCATTTTTGGGCTTATGCCAAACAAGGCCTAAGCATGAGGCTGACACCCACTGTGCTTCTTTAGTAAGCTTTCTCTAGTTGAGGGGTATTATGTAACAAAGAAAAATGGTTGCATACTTGATCAAGAGCTTTGTGGAAGTCTTGCGATGGACTGATGATAGAGAAAAAAGAGATGTAAATGAAAAATTATGATAGTGGTTCCCTTTAATCTCTCGTATATTTATTTGGTTTATCTCTGGCTAAAAGTCCTTCATAAATGTGCAAAACTCTCTTTTATAGGGGTTTGAGTCTATACAAGGGGAGGCTGTAGAGTGCCTTAATTGCAACCTAAATTTTCCATTTAAGCCTAGTTACATTTATATCCCTTAGGTGTCAGGTTGTATCCCTTAGATGCTTAGAATAGGTGTGGGATCCTGACGTACTAATCCTATAATAGGTTTTGAAGGCCTTGTTTGATTCAAGTCTATTTTGAGGCAAAATCTTATTTTATTAGTATTTTAAATTTATCACAAATTTTAATAATTTTATTTCACATTTAACACAAATTTTAATATTAAAAATTAACTTTATTTCAAATCAACACAATTTTCAACATCAAAATTAACTTTATTTCATATCTTACACACCCCTAATATTATCATAAATTTTTTTCTCATTAAATTTATAAAATAAAATATTTTCTCTTTATTTGCCTAAAAATAACTACCAGCCAAATGGGGCTATAATGATCTTTTGGGGATTTTCGCAGAACTCACGAGCCGGTAAGCTGGGTGATCTTCCACTGGTGGAGTGTCATAGCACTTTGGGCTCAAATAATTCGTGGATCTCATTAATCCGTCGTAATGAGTCCATGGAATGACACGATTAAAGTAAGAGTTTGCGCACCGTCTTTGCCTTGAAGATCATTGATTGAATCATCGCCTCTGGAGCCTTACTTGGGCACTTCTAGGAAGTGCCCCTTATGTGATAGGGGAAGCACTTATGTTTACCCTCACTAGTGAGTGAAATGTCCTCTATACTAAGATAGAGGAGGATTGTGTGTGTGTGCTTCTCTGCTTTGAATGAAAGGAGTTTGATTGATCCTAGTGTATTAGAATTGGGGTTGAGGTGGATACAAGCTTGAGTTTGTGTTGAACTACATTATATTTGGTGTTTTTTACTTTCTTGCACTTATATTTTGCTTTTATTTCATTATTTATTGCGTTGAATGCTAAAGTGGATGAGTGTGTATACACTGAAGAACATAATGAAAAGTGAGTATATTCGTAAGAAGATTGGTGGTCTTAATTGAGAATAAGCTCAAAAAATGTTAGTTTATGTGATTTGGACATATAAAACATAGACCGATTGAAGCGTAGTAAGAAAAATTGTATTATTGATTTTTTTTAATTAAATGTGTTACTTGATTTTGCTCATATTAAAAGAGGAAGAAAAGACAAAAAAATATGATAATTAATTATGAAAAAATGTTCTGCATATTTGAGTTACATGAGTTGTTATTTGATAGAGTGCAATGAAAATAAAAAATTTATGTAGACAACCCCATCTATACTAGGATAAATGCTTGATTGTTATTGTTGTGAATTTTGTTATATTGCTTCCCTTCACATAATTTTCTTATTGCTCACTTGAGTCATTTAGGGAATCTCAGGGTCTTCACAAAATTCTCCAAGATTTCTTGAGATGTTGCAACTTTGGCTATAATAGATGCAGGTTTGTAGAGTCTATTCCTGAAAAGGTATGTGTAGCTTTGGTTGGAGATGTTTGGCGAACCCTTGGGTTCTTGGGCTCTTGACTGCTCTAGTCACCGGTCAAATGTTTTTTAGCCCTCGATAGGAAGTGTTGTTGACCGGGTTCTAAGCTAATGGTTGTTTAAGTCCTGGAGAGTTTGTGTTGCTCTTGAGGTGATCAGCTTTCTTTAGTCATCTTGAGAGTGCTTTTGAGCAGGTTTTCTCTCCATGTTAAGGCTACATCCTTTAGTAGTGTTTGGGTGGGTGGTAGCTTCTCAAGATATTTTTTCTCTTCTTGAGTTGTGGCTTGGTTTGACCTCTCAAGGATTTGAGTATCCTTCAGGCAGTTTTTTTTGGAGAAGATACCTTGGGGATTTGTATAGTGAGAAGTTGTTTTTGTTGGGTGGTGGTTGAGCACTAGAACTTTTTAGTGAAAGAAAGTATCCTAGTTTGATCTCCATCTCAACCCTTTTTCATGAAAAAATATCCACGACATCTAAGTATTGATGTAGAATTAAGATGAGGGGAGGGGATCTGAGGAGAAGATGAAAGAGGAAAAGGAATAAAGAAAAAAAAGAAAAAAGAAAAAAAAAGGAATATGATAAGAGAAAAAGATTGTTTTAGGGGAGCTAAACAGCTGAAATACTTAAAGGAAAGAGAATAATACCTAATAAATCGTTCTAACCTCAAATTTTAAATTAAATGCCCTCTTTTCTTGTGCCTAATTATTTTTGTTTGAGATCACGTGTTGGATCATCATCATTCTCTCACTTAAAAAATAAATCAACTCCAGTTGAGACTAACTGCAAGTATGCTTCCGGAATGTGCGAGCCCATTTTTCTTTACTCATCATTTGTTAATCAGTTGATATAAAAACTTGATGGTTCTTTCACTGGACAAGATAGTGATAGAATCCACCATTAATAGTGCCCATAAGCTTATTGCTAGGAATAACTTCGTTCTTATAGCCACACTGCCGGAGGATTTTTCAGAATTGTTACATGTGTGTGCAAGATAGCATCAGGCTCAAAATATACCTCAATATGATCTTAGACCTTGCACATTGAGAATATGATTGATATTTAGATGTCTAGGCAAGTCTAGTAAGTAAGCATTAAGTCCAATGTTTTCAAGGATGAAATACAGTTGCCAATATCCCTTGGATGGAGTTTGTTGAAGGAATTTGCAGGTAGACATTCAAGTCAATGGGAACCATAATCAACATTAAAATACTTGGATACAAGGTTAATATGAGCAAGAAGTCAATAATTTGAGTTACTTGTGAGAATTTTGTGTTTAATCTTAACACAAGATTCATATGTGTGGTGTGCAAATGAATTATTAAAATCATAAGTGTGGGTATTGGCAGGTAAAGAAACACAATCAAGAGTGATTCAGAGTATGTAATCATAAGCACATTCAAAATAATTAATATCAATAGATCTATTAACTAAGTTATTATAGCATTTAGAAATAGGAGAATAAGGTCTCAAGTCCACGTTTATCACTCACAAGGTGCTTCAATAAATTACTTAGACTTAAGTTTACTGGTATGCGAGTGATATGGAAATGAAAACATAAGTTCAATGCCACATAATGTGCAAATGATTCTTTTATAAAGTGAAACAATTTAGCATCCTATTTGAAAATAGAACTTGGCAAGCCTTGTAATTTAACGATCTCCCCTAGAAATAAATTGGAAATATGAGATCATCACTACATGGAATGAAATTTTCCTTGTTACAGAATCTATCAACAACTAAGTTGGAATCATGACTTCTAACAATTTTAATCTCTCCAAGGTGCATGATACAGGGAAAAGGAGAGAGCAAGTAGAGAGGAAGAAGAAGAAAGAAGAAGAAGAAGAGGAAAAGAGAAAAAGAAGAAGAGATTAATTTTTACGAATCCATCCAACTTGAAAATTGAAAAGCAAGAATGTCTAGAGTTTTCATTTTTCAATCAAACATCAAAGGAAGTAAATAAAATAAAATTACTTGTTTACCTAAAAGACTCATGCTCCAAAGAAACAGAATAAAACCTATGTTGAGTTCCCCCTTTCTTGCGCCGAAAAGATTGAGTTCAAAATTGCTATTGGTTAAAGGAACAGACTTTTGTGAAACAGAATAAAACCTATGTTGAGTTTCCCTGTTTCTTGCACCTAAAAGATTGAGTTCAAAATTGCAATTGGTTAAAGGAACAAACTTTTGTCCTTGGTGATGATTTCCTATATTGTTCGAGATTTTCATATTTATCGTTCACATGGGCAAAATGCCCATTCCTTGTCCAAGTTGGTTCTTTAGAGACATAACTTATGTTGATTCAGTTTATACTCTGATTCTATTAGGCACTAAATTATATTGTATTTGCAGTTCTCCAACGGTAATAACTCTAAGTTTCCAGCTTATCTGGGCGTGGTTTCTGTGTTAATCTGCTTCACAGCTGCCTTGTTATCCCTTGGGCTTGCATTTGTGGTTATTCCCAGGCGTGTGACACCGTGGACTGGTTTGCTTTTGCTGTATGAGTGGACATTCTCAACTTTTTACCTTATATTTGCAAGTTACCTTCGCCTAGTACATCGCTGGGGAAAATCATCAGTAAATCAGGGGGCAACAGTTTTTATCCGCCTTGATTCTTCTGATTATGATTCAGGGAAAGGTATGCTTTTTATTTTTTAATTGAATATTGCCATCCCAATTGATTTTGCTTCAACTTAATGCATTCCCTGACTTGGTTTGCAGGTCATCAACGCCATCTTTCTCAATTGGATACAGCTGCATGGCTCTACGGCACTGGGATGGCATTTCTTGCAATTATTGCCCCATCATTGCCATGCCTATTTGGAATCTCTGCGCTTTTTGCAAAGTAAGTCACATTATTAAATGCTAGGCAGAATAAGCTACCCAGTAGTATCATGAATGGCTGCATAAAAAAGGGAATTTTAGTGAAAACCTACAAATTTCTTCTATGAAATATATTTCTTAAAACCGTTTGATGCCAGTCCCTCATGAGATTTTACAAATGTCTGAGTTTACTTGAATGCAAGTTTCTGATTTTTATGTTATTCTAGTCTCTTCATTATTTTAAAGACCCCTTCTTTCTTCTTTCTTAGTCTGTGGTCAGCCATTTGGCTGGTTAACTGTTAATGTAGCTTGTGGAGTTTATTGATCTACCTCTATAGACTCGACTACTTTGAAAGTGATTTCTAATTTCTGTAGGTATCGTATCTGCTTAATGTTGATTGCCCGTGGCATCATTTAACGATGTTTAGAGGAGTGAAAGCAGACTTCGCATATTTATTAGGAACATCACGTGAAAACTTACTGGGGACATGTCGGGATATGTTGATTTTTTAATAAATAGTTTCTGAGATTTTGATTTCTCTTCTTTAAATGATTTCACAGACTGGGCTTGATGGTTGCTGGGGGAATAGTTCTGGCAATTTTCATGACATATGCTTCAGAGCATCTGGCTATCCGAGCTTTCATAAGAGGGACAGAAGATCGTGATCAGCCCAAAACCAGAAGCATATGCCTCTCTTGTTGATTTGTTATATAGGATTTGTTTCTACTCAATGTTGTACATTAACTTTTTTAGCAAATCAATTGTAACTAGTACAAAAATTATGGATTCAAGCTGTTACAATCTATCCTAGCACTCCTACATTACATATCATGAGGGGGGTGAAAAATGAATGTTAACTCAATATTTCACACCAATTAACTGCTGTCTTCTGACATTCCATTGAGTTAGGCTTGTATCTGTTCAGATATTTAATCCAATTTTGGCACTATTGTTGTTAAGTTCAATTCATTGTTACTTCAAGGTGAGGGACTTGCATTAATTGTGGTTTGAATGTATACACATTCACTTGTGTTTATTACTTGTTCTTATAGATACGCTTGTTTGTTCTACTCTGAGCGAAAGAGGAAAAAGGATTGTTTAATTATTGCGAAGCTAACTTGCCAATGTGTAGATGCAAAAAAAAAATAAAAAATCAAGAAGGTATAAAATGATGTGTAATAATGGTAATTAGAGAAACAAGATAAACTAGCAATTTTTATGTTGAAACCTAATTGTTTAGGGGGAAATTTATGATATTGTCGTAGCGGTTTAAATCTACTAATTAAATAAAAAGTTTAAAAGGCTTAGGGTGTAGGTTCAAGATGACATTTAGAGGGAGTTTGAATAGATGTTTTGTGGAATTAAAATCTAATCATACAATTCAAAGCAAAATTAGTGATGACAACAGATTTTAAAATATGTGAAAGTTAGCTCTCTGTCTATTTTCACAACCTGATGGCAACCAAAGGGGTGATAATTTTATACGAAAATTAAAATTTACTCATATTTTGTTCGATTTAAAATCGAATCGATTTTCTTTTGGCTCGAAGTTAACTCGCTCAAAATTAAATTAATTCGTAATTGACTTGATATATATATAAACATATATGTTTAGAAATTTTTTAAGTATAATTGAGATATATATAGTATAATATTCTATATAAAAATGCGATAATAAAAATATATTTAATATGAATAATGAATATTTTATAGAAAAAATCTAGTTTATAATTACGCTCTATTTAATTCGAAAATCGACTCGAAATCAAAAGAATTTTAGTATGCTCGAATCAGGCTTAACTCGAGTTAAGCCTGGCTCACTTAAAATTGACTCGAAGCCATCCCTAATTACAAGAAAGTATTACCTTAAATCCTAGAATCGATCAAGCGTGCACAAAGGTCATGAAAGTCGCCATTGAAATCTTGAGCACTAACTCTAGACCGCACAAAAAGATTGTGTTTTTCACTTTAGATTGCTTCATAAAGATGAACAAACGTTCCTCAACAGTAGCCCTAAAACCCTTAAAAAGATCTCTCAAAATGCCCGCTAAACGAGGTAAAATAACGTTAAAAAGAAAAACAAAATGTTCACAAGTCTGCTACAGAAAATAGTGTTTGGTCGACAAAACCTTAAGCTTTGATCAACTAAACTAAAAAATATTTCAATTCTGCAACCAACACGCAATATAGCTTAGTCAACCAAGCAAATTCCAAGTTTTGTCTCTGGTTAACCGAGTTTTGGTAGAACCAGAAACACTGGTCTACCGAACTTTAGCCAAGTAGCCAAAACAACGTAAACCTACTCAAGTCTCTAAAACTCAAGATGTCATCCATCACACCACAGGTGCACGAGTTGATTGATTTCACAGTAATTATCTTGAAAAAAATTCAAAATAAAATAAAAAAAAGATCCTCTTTGTTTTCTCGAGTTTATTTGCTACTCGCTATCACTCCTAAATACATCACTTACTGGTTCTCGAGATAGTCAGTACGAACTCTTAACTGTTTTGGATATGATGAATGATGATCATATATGATTATACGAAAACTCTAATAACATGGTGAGTAATCTTACAAAATTAGCATCTTTGGTATAACCAGTAGAGATAATTATTCAAAGAAAAGTAACACAATTTTTATGAGGTGTTTAGTTATATTGATGTTATATCATATTATGTGAAAAAAATAATTATTTAGTTTAATATTATTTATAAATAATTTTTTATAAAATTATAAAATTATTAATTAAAAGATGATATATAAATATTATGACATTTATATTATATGATATAACATCAAGAAAATAATGAACTAAATAACTCCTTAATATTCATGTTGATTTTTTTTTTGATAACTATTAGTGGTATGTTCATTCTTTGCGATGCTATATATTTCATACACGATATTTTAGTCTCGTTTGATTCGAGTTTTTTTTTAGACAAGTGAAAGAAATTAATTTACTTTTTAAATTTAATATCAAAGAACTTTATTTTAATATTAGAAAGTGTATAAGATATAAAATAAAGTTGATTCTAAGATTTGTATTTTTATTACATATGCAATAAAGTCGATTTTTATAGTTGAAATTTATGTTGGGCCAAACAAATGCCTTGATTTTAAGTTGCGAGTCAGAGCAAAGGCATTGCTTTCATGAATTGCAAGATGATTTGGCATAATTGCAGTATATTGTATGTCTATTGTTTTGGTGTCGGATACGACTAGGACACTTCTGGTACGTTTACTTCAATAAAATGGAATGAAGTTGAATGAAATTATCATTTTAAGAGAAATGAAATAATAATTTATTTGTTTACTTGGATACACT
>JAEMOT010001593.1:0-30794 GCA_019297695.1 Apostasia ramifera | reverse complement strand
TATCAAAAATCTAAAATTTAAATTTTTTTATTTTTGATTTCTCTATTTTAAAATTTTAAATTAAAAATATTAATATTATTAATTTTTTAAAATTACATTCTAAGATATTAAAAAATTTAATGATCTAAAATAATCTCATAACATAATCATAAAAGTTGACTATTGTATTTTAATTGAGATTAAGTGATAAATATTTTTATAATTTTAGGTACTTAAATTAAAATTTTTAAAAAGTTATTATCAATTTTCAACACCTTTTAGATCTCAGATGCAATTTACCAAAAGCAATATAAAAATAAGTACCTACATGTCACATAATTTAGTTTTATTTATACCTTACTTATCCATTCTTAATTAATTATGCTATGCACACTCAAAATATTATAAAATCTTACATACACACATATTAATTTATTTCTATTATAATGAGCAATCATAATTTTTCAATAACCTAACTATAATTAAATTATAAAAATTCTGAGTCGTTCATCATATTATTTTAAAGATATTTAAATATATTTTGAGTGAAAATCCTAAAACCTTAATGTTTAGGTGACGCCAAAAGAAGAAAACATCCGCGACGTGAATTGATTTTAGGACAAATCAGCGCTTTAGTGTGGTATTGAGGAAGAGAAAAATATATATCATTAAGAATAAAAATATAATTTTAATGATTTACTAGCAGAATATTTTTTTTTTCAAATAAATTTTGATTAAGTTTTAACTCAAATGTGTGTATGTAAGATTTTGTAATATTTTGAGTGTGCATAGTGTAATTAATTAAGAATGGATGAGTAAGACACAAATAAAACTAAATTGTGTGGCATGTAGGTAATTATCTCAACAATGTATCTTTGTTTATTCAATATTTAAGTCATCTCTCCTTAATGTTTGATAAATCTTGCAAAGAATAATTTACATAAATCTCGTAATGCACAAGTCTTTAGTAGTGGAAAAAAAAATCTAAATGTTATGTGACCTTCACAAAATATAATAATAATCATAATAATGTTGACTACACAAACATATTATCCTCAGAATTTATTATTTTGAAAGTCGTGCATAATATAACCTCATTGTTAAAAGTCGTATATAATAGAGTAATATCGATGACTTTATTTAACAACTCAGTAGAATAAAATGCTATAGGAAGTAGCTCAGTCCTCCATAATTATGTGACAATCGTGATTGTTTAGATCAGTTATCTTATCTTCTTTAACATTGACACAACAAGAAATATTAGAAGTATAGCTAATCGACATTTTGAGATTCTTTATAACTAGACATAAAGCACACTTTTCTTTCTAGATAATGTAAAACAAGCTAAAGGCAGAAAGTAACACTCATTACTGCGAAGTTATATATGCAAGGCTTGTCTAATACCAATATGCATGAGATCTTAATATGCTTGAGGTTATCTCTAGACTTGTTATCTAGATTAAGATTATGTCGCAATATGTTAAACTTCCAATAAGGTAAATAAAAAAATGAATTTCTTCTTCCAACGCAAGCCACTATGTAAGCATTCATTTCCTTCGCTGAATTTTCTATTGGTTTTTTTTGTTATTCCGTAAAGTTGAAATGTTATTGAAGTCACAAGTGCAAACACATCAATAAAGTTTAGATTTTGTAGTGCTCTAGTGGCATTTTTGATGCCAAAATACATGTTCTGCGCTTAATTAACGTCGATGGCCTATACAAGAGAATTTTTAACTATGTTTTAGCCATAGAAAATATATATCTTCAGCACAACATGGATAGACAAACCTCCCTTTGGTGCTTCAATCAAATAAATTTGCATATGCGAGAACATCATTATTGTTCATAATTAACTTGCATGTAAATTAAAATATTTTTGTTTAGAAGCAGCATCATAACTTTCAACACCTTCCCATAATATTTTCAATTTATAAATTAATAGTTGCAAATAAATATCAATATCATTCTCTAGACATCTTTGAGAGTAATCATTGAAAGAATAAAAGAGGATGATTTCATTCCAATCTAAGATGGTAAATTATATATAACCAATACGACTGATCATATACTGTATGTAGAGTTAAGTGTCTTAAAGGGATTAAACCCATCACATGCTAGTCCCAAGTGTATATTTTGTGGATCTGAGACAAATTCAGAGTAATGATCATCGAATTCTTTTTATACTTTATTATCTACTGAATGCCTTAATAATTCATCACATTTTCTACTTGTAGTATGCCATACCATGTCATCTGCTATTTTTGATGATTTGAATAGTCATTGAACCCTTGGAATCAAAGAAAAGTAATGAAGAACTGTTTTTTGATAAACTTCTTTCTACTTTAGATTATTGTGTAATTTAACTGCCAATGAGAGGAGTCACAATTATCACAAAAGTCATCATTGATTTTATTATCCCAAAAAATATATAATTATTAGGACAAGTATGAATCTTTTTGTATCTAAGATCAAATGCCTTCATCAACTTTTTAACTTGATAAGTATTCTTTGAAAGTGAACTACTTTCAGAAATCACTTAATAGTTCTAATAACATATCAAGTAATAATATTATTTTAAGGATATTTAAATATATTTTAAGTGAAAATCTTAAAATCTTAATGTTTAGGTGGCGGCAAAGGAAGGAGACATTCGCAATGTGAATTGATTTTTTGATAAATCAGCGCTTTAGTGTAGTATTGAGAAAGAGAAAAATATGTATCATTAAAAATAAAAATATAAATGTTAATGATTTACTAACAGAATATTTTTTTTCAAAAGGATTTTGATTAAGATTTTATAAATGTTAAGATTTTGATTAATATAAATGTTAATCTCAATTCAATTTTCATACAAAATTATTATCTTCAACCTTAATTATTAGGAAAAAAGCTATTAGGTGAGATCGATCCTACTTCCTAGTTATTAATCATGCTGGCCTTGTTTAGTTAGAGGTTAGACTATGGCCAAAATAGTCTCTGACTATTTTATTTAAAATAATAATAATAAAAAATTAAGTATAATGTATTAAAAATTATGTAAAATATAATATAAAGTGAATTTTTTATATTGAAATTTATATATTAAAGATAAAAAATAATTTTTTTTAATAAAATAATTAGAGACTATTTTGGCCAGTCATAACCAAAAAGCCTCAATATAAATTTAAATAAAAGCCTTTATAATTAGATGAGACTTGAGAATCAATTGAATCTTGGCCTCAAAATATGTGGACAAAAAGCCCTTTCAACTTCCACGTGGGCCTGTCAATGTCAATGGGTCAGGTTCAGATCAGATTAGCTCCAAACCAAATCCGATTCATGACTCGTGACGGATTAAATTTTCGAATCGAATTTCAAGTCAATCCAAAACTTATACTAACAATAATTTATTTATTCAAACTATTAATTTTCTTCAATTATGTGAGAATTTTTCTTTCGTTTTGAATTTATATGTATAATAATAATNCACCAAATATTATAACTAAAAATTTAACCATAAGCTTTATATTTTACTTTATATTTATTATTATAAAAATGAATAAAAATATATAATATTATTTAAATAAAATCAGATTGAGTTTTTACCCGATCAGATCAGTGTTAACCCGGATCCGACCCACTCAATATATAAACGGACCGGAACAGATTTCATATTAATATTTCAGGTCAAAAAACCATTTCATTTAACAGAATAATCGGATATCAAAATTCAAATCAAATTGGGTCATGATCTGATCCATTTACAGGCCAACTACCACATAATTACGTATATTCCGACTCTCACCAACCAACATCACAACATAAGCATGCTTACACCTTGTTTCCTATGCTCACCAAACTCTTCTAATAATAAAAAAAAATTCAACCAATGCTTATCTACAAAGAAGACCTCACATGGCTTAGAACTCAAATAAAATAATCATTATGTTGATAAAAACAAGTTAATTATAATAAAAAGGAATTTCATATATCATCCTTAAAAACATTATTTATTTAATTTTAAAATTAAATATTTTATATATGTAATACATTTATCTCATTTAAGTGAAAAAAAAATGTAGTGATTCAATAATATAGAAGATTTGAATTTATAATTATACATTCAAGTATTATTGAAACTCCATAGATCCCTGAGGAAAGAGAAAAAAACGTATAAAATATATAAAAAAAATTCATAGGTTATTTAAAATTTAAAAATACTGTTACATTTGAAATTACTAGAGCTTTTAATGATTTAATTTCGAGCGGATCCCATTTTGGCTCAAGATTGAATTGTATGTTTTTAATTTAATCTCAATTTAATTCAAAAAAATAAAAAAATAAAGTTTAACCTAATTTTTATTTGGGCTAGACCTGGCTCAATTTTTTATTTATCAATATTAGATTTAAATAAATATTTTTATTTATTTAATTAATTAAAATCATACTGTTCATCTCAATCTAATAGTTATAAATAAAAATAAAAAATTAATTTATAATTAATAAAGTTTGAATAATAGTTATAAAAAAAATTATATTGTAGTCATCTATTAAATTATTAAAAAAAATTAACATATTAAATAAATTTATATATATAATATTTTATTTTTTTAAATAAATGTTTTAGAGTTAGCTCGATTTGTTCCTATACTGTTTCAAAATTTGACTAAAAAAAATTTTAAGTAATAAAAATAATTCTTTAGTTATTTAGTTAAAATTGATTTTAATTCATTCTAAAATTTGATTGAACTTTTGATTATTTTTTTATTTTTGAGGTAAGTTAACAGGGCTGAAAAGGGAGTCTCACTCAATTTCAATCCCAATTTGAAATTGCCCATAGCCTCGAAAAACAGAGAGAGGAAGAGAGAGTTGTCCAGTGAGTCTATAGCACTGACTCGGACTCGACTCGGCCGTGTCGAGTTGACTCGCCGAGTAGCATTGACTTGGCCCTCAACTCGCCGAGTTGGGTTGCCTCGGCGTCGCGACTCGCCTATACGACTCAGCGAGTCGCGTCCCGATTCGCGCAGACTCGGCCTCTGACTCGCCGAGTCGCGTAACCGAGTTGGCTGACCGGTCACTCGACTCGGCGAGTCACGACGCCGAGTCAGCCGACTCGGCCACTTGACTCAGCGAGTCACGACGCCGAGTCAGCCGACTCGGCCACTCGACTCGACGGTCACGACGCCGAGTCGGCTGACTCAGCCACTCGACTCGGGCTCTACTGGAATCGTGTAGCCAATTTGTAATGCCCTCAAGATCTCAGGAGCCGGATGCAATTTACCCTTAAATTTTTATTAATGATTTTGTGACCCCGTTGCTTCAAAGCGATCCCGTAAGCTTGAAAACCCATGGCCACCATGAGAGGTGCTTCCGCCATGGCTGCTCCTCTGCCTTCCTTCTACCGTGGTCCATGGCAGAATGACGCCTAGAAGAAGGACGTTCATCACCCCAACCCGATTAAAACGACGATAGTTCTAACGAAACAAGTATATTAAACAAAGCATCTTAGATGAAGTGAATTTTTATAGACCCAAAATCTCAGCTTTTATTCTGTTTATGGTTGAAACACTGCTCTCTGTTTTATTTGCAGAGAGACCATCAACAAGCTTGGTGGATGCCAACATGGGATTGCTCAGAGAGAGAATGGAGGTGGTGAGGATGAGGAAGAGATTACAGAGATGGCACACTTAATCAACTTTCAAAATCCTTAGATCACAGAAAATTTTGACGTTAATTATCTATGCTTGCAACATAAGTCTCTTAAAATATGTCATAATAAATTTTCAATAAAACTTAATTAATTTTGAAGCAAACAATGACTGTTTAAACTATCAAAATATGGGAAAAAAATATAAAATTATGAACCAAATATAAAAACAAAATTTCACTATTTATATAAATTCAAAATTTTACGAATTTTAGATTTTTGCATTTTCTATTGGATTTGGACACTAACCTCGTTTGGTTCGGGCTTTTATTTTAAACAAGTGAAGAAAATATTTTATTTTTTAAGTTTAATTGGAGATAAAATTTATTTTAATATTAGAAAGTGTGTAAAACGTGAAATACTTTCAATTCTAATATTCGTATTTGTATTGGATATGCAATAAAGTTAATTTTTATAGTTGAAATTTGTGTTGGGCAAAAAATTTGCCTTAAACCAAACGAGGCCAGTTTGGTTCGAGCTTTTTTTTAGACATGAAAAAAAAAATATTTTATTTTTTAAGTTTAATGAGAGAGAAATTTATTTTACTATTAGAAAGTATATAAAATGTGAAATATTTTTAATTCTAATATTCGTATTTGTATTGGATGTGAAATAAAGTTGATTTTTATAGTTGAAATTTGTGCTGGGCAAAAATCTCGCCTCGAACCAAAAGGGCATCCCATCATATTACCAAACATCATATGTCATCTTACATATTAAGCATCTTAAAATCACTAAGGCATTTGCATGAAAAAAAAAAAGGCTATTCATATCAAGTAAAAACTATGTTGACATTGATGAGCACTGAATATTTTTTTTTTTTGAAATGATCAGTTTCAAAGCAAAAAAGATGAGAAAGCTGGAATTTCAGAAGCTACAATAATCAAAATATTTTTGGTTGTGCAATTTAAAATCAAAAAACAAATAGTAAAAAAACAAATAAAATAAGCACCGGTACATATAATTTAATAAAATACAAGCTTTATTTTACTGTACTTATAATATTTCAGAAAGTATTTAAACAGTAAAGATAAAATAAAATAAAATAAAATAAAGCTTTACATGATATGTATGATCTGTATAGAAATTAGTTTTTAATTTATCTGAGGTCGAGCTTGTGGAGGAGCTTAAAGAGGCGGAAGGTGCGAGGATGACGCGAACCAAAGGCCAAGGTAGAGGATGGAAGGAACAAAGAGGACGACCAGCCAGAAAATTTTCGGCGAAGCGGTTGCTATTGGGGTCGAGCTCGTGGTGGAGATGTGACTGAGGCAGCGGAAGATGGGGGGACGATAACGCAGAACTTGTTAGAGTTCAGATGGAGGACGGTGAGGTTGGAGAAAAAACTATTGCGTTTGGCCCCATCATTTATTCTGTCTTCGCTTCTGCCTGTCAAGCTCCCCATCTTTATTTCTGCTGGTCAGGATTCCCATCCCTGTTTCTGTCGGTTGAGATCTCCATCTCCATTTCTGCCGGTCGAGCTCCTCCGGCAGAAATTTGCGAATGATAGCCGCTCATCCATCTCCTCTCGCATACCTCGTCGGGCGTTTATCTCCCTCTTAAATGCCGATTCCTCTGATGGAAACTGCTAATCATCTCCCGCCTCTTCATTTTCTAAATTGCTCGTAACCCTAGGAAACATGAACGGACTTGTAAACGTGAATAAAAGAAACGTGAATAGGAGAAAAACACATTTTTTGTGAAGAAAAACTGCTACTATTATAAAGAGAATAGAAAAATGACATTTTTTTATCAGCTTAGGGTATCTCGTGAGAATATTTGCTTTTGATCCTTATAAGAATGCAAAATAAATATATTTATATAAACAAAATAAGTATTTAAAATTGAAAAACATTCTTTTATTTAATTTTTTTAAAAACACGTTATTGTATAAAATGTTAATTCAATGATATATTTGTGGAACTTTATATCATGATCGTTGAAAAAAAATCATATAAGAATTAATATAAACAATTATATATATATTTAAAAAGATGTAATATTGAAAATAAAAGATTTATGAATATTTAAATTTGATGAGATTACTATACATGGTGAATTTCTATCTACGATCGCATAACAATATGAAAGGCAAGCTATTGGTATCATGAAGATTGGTGATAATATTTGAAATTATTTTTTATAAACTAATTATATTTTAAAGTTTTTTTTTTTTGATAGAACTAATATTTGAAAGTTACTTTTTGCACATATAGGTAAAATTAATATTTTTAATATATATTATCAATATTATAATAAAATTTTAATTGAATTTAATATAAAAAAATATTTCTCATAAAATGGGCTAGGCATAAGGCACTTACTACTCACATAATAAATTAAGTAGTCATATTTATAATTTTGTGCAAAATAATTTATTTTCTAACGAAATTATGTCATATACAATTTTGGGTATTTATATAGAGTACAATTTAAATATAAAAATTATATATTTTATTATTAAAAATAAAATATTATAAAATTATAAATTTTATACTATTTTTTGTAAAATCATATTATTCTCTAAATCCCAAGAACTAAAGCTATAACTTATTATCTAAAATATTAACTTTCATTCTCTAAATAATTTTAATATTAAAAACTAAATCTTAATTTCTAAACTTTAAGCGTTAACACTATATTCTAAATATCATTTATTTCATAAATTAATTTTATATAAAATTTATTTTAAATTCAATCTATTAAAATGAAAGTATATATTATTAACTTGTAAAATAAGATTTAAGAAAATATATCATTAATTTAATTTATATTTTTTTCAAAAATATTATAGAAAATATATAATTTTATAAAATTTTAGTTTGATATATATAATATTTTAGTTTTTAATAATAAAATATGTAATTTTTTATAATTAAATTAACATTCATGTAAATCTCCATATAATTTTATAAATAAATCTTGAAGTATTGTTAAAAAAAAATATTATTCATTATTTTTGTTGCATATTTTATATTTTAGACAAATCATTAAAAAAAGATGCAACTTCACAGGAGTATAATTTTGCTGCTTCTGGTCATCGTCATCCTCATCATCAACCTCAATTAGCACTTCAGCAGATAGGCAGAGGAACTCCATTCCACTCCTTCAGGCACTCTAGGAGGGGATTTATTGCCTTCCCCTGGCAGATGGCGTTGAATACTTTGTCGAACTCTTCTCCTGGCGACCGGACCTTCTCACCGGTGAGGAATTCGGAGCCTAGCTCCTCCCTCACAAACCTGTAAAGAGGATACGACCGGCACTCCATGATCCTGTTCGCGATTGCCGGCGACCCGTTCTCAACATTAGCCCTTGCCGCCTCCAACTCCTTCGGCAGCGACGATTTGATCTCCTCCTCGAAGGCGGTGATCTTCTGAAAGATGGAGGAGTTTGGGTCCTTCTCCTTCTCGCCGTTGGTGAGGGCATGCTCGACGAGCACCTGCCTCAGCTTCTGCATCAGAGGGTAGGTGGAGCTGCAGGGATCATCGGCATAGGCGAACACATACTCCCGATCGATCATCTTTATCAGATCCTTCTCGCAGAACCTTGACGGGTGGAGCTCGCCATTGACGCCCATGGTGAGCACCCTCTTCGCTGCCTGGCTCACTGAGTTCTTAACGACGTTCTTCAAGTTCTCTTCCAAATGCCTCAAGTCAACAGCTTGACAGAGCCCCACCAAGAAGGTGGAAGTCATGAGCTTCAGAATCTCCACCGCCTCCGCCGTCTTCCTCGACGAGATCAGCCCCAACGAGTTAACGTCCTGGTTGTGCTGCTCGGCGCTCTCGACATGGTTCGTCACCGGATTCCCGAGAAACTGGAGCTCCGAGCAGTAGGCAGCCATGGCGATCTCGGCGCCCTTGAACCCGTAATCTAAGCTCGGGTTCCGGCCACCGGAGAGATTCGATGGCAGCCCATTGTTGTAGAAATCGTTGACAAGCTCTGAGAATTGGGCGAACATTAACTTTCCAATGGCAGCAATGGCGAGCCGGGTATTGTCCATTGAGACGCCGACGGGCGTCCCCTGGAAGTTGCCGCCATGGAGAGCTCTGTTCCTGGAGACGTCGATCAGAGGGTTGTCGTTCACGGAGTTGATCTCCCTCTCAATCGACTTCGTCGCAGCTCGGATCACTTCAATCTGAGGGCCGAGCCATTGGGGCGACGTCCGCAGGGCATAGCGGTCTTGCTTCGGCTTCTGCAGAGGATCCATTTCATGGATCTTCTTTGCCATCTTCATGTACGAGCTGCCATCCAGCACGTGTTCCATAATGGCGGCGGCCTCGATCTGCCCGGGGTGGTGCTTCAACTTGTGGGTGAGGTGGTCGGTGAACTCAGGCTTTCCCTGCATCACCTCGCAGAAGAGAGCGGAAAGAACCTCAGCCATGACTGCGAGGATGTTTGCTTCGAAGAGGACGATAGAGGCTAGGCCGGAGCCGACGGCGGTGCCGTTGACGATAGCGAGGCCTTCCTTGGGCTGAAGCTCGAAGAACCCGCCGGAGATGCCGGCGAGACGGAGAGCCTCGGCGGCGCCGACGTTATCGCCATCGGCAGTGATGGCTTTGGCATTGGGACGGCCGATCAAGATCCCGGCGATGTAGGAGAGCGGGACGAGGTCGCCGGAGGCGGTGACGGTTCCCCTGAGTGGGAGGCAGGGCGTGATATTGCTGTTGAGAAGGGCGGTGATGGCCTCGAGAATCTCGAACCGGATGCCGGAGTAGCCCTGGAGGAGAGTGTTGATCCTCACAAGCATTGCCGCCCTGGTGGCCGCCGGCGGCAGCGTGTTATCCTGCCCGGAGCCGAAGATTCCGGCATTGAGGAATCTGAACAGAGGAAGAGACTATTTCAGAATTACATTGAAGTTTCGAACCAATCATCAAACGAAGCAGCAACAAATCAATCAACTTCTGGCAGGAAACTGTAGATTAAAGATATCGGAAAAACCCATTAAAACAAAAAGGAAGAGATTTCCGAAAAAGATGGCGATTAGAAGACCTAACCTCATCTACAAAACCGTCAAAAATGGTAACTTTACCCATCCATCCCTGATGCACCAACAGTCAACCAAAAAACTTTCATTTTGGCAATCTTCAACGGTCAAGATAAACGATAAAAAACCGTTCTTTCAATTTATAAACAAGAAAGGAAGGATCTTTTTCCAACTTCAATTCATTTTTTTCACCTGATGAGCTCCTTCTGAAGGGAGGCAACCTCCTTCGTGCGGCGGTGGGATGTGGCACCGAAGCCGGTGGTGATGCCGTAGCTGTCGACCCCCCTGCTCATACTCTCCAAAACCCAGTCGTTGCTGGCCTTCACGCCGGAGCGAGTGGACTCCGCTAGCTCGACGGTGGCGGCGGCTCCCGCGGCCACTGCGGCGACCTGGGATATGGTGAGCGCCGTGCCCTCGAGCTTCACCGAAGGCCGCAGGAACTCCTCTACCATCCGCTTCACCTCATCGAGATGACTCTTCTCCACCGCCTCCGCTGCTGCTCTCCATCCCAGCGGGTCCCGGCGCCCTTGTATGCAGAACCCATCGTCGACCTTGCCGTTCAAGTGCCCGTTCTCCGCCGCGTGCTCCATTAATGAAAAGGTGAGAAGAGAGTCGCGAAGGAAGAAGAAGGATGACGATGATATATGCTATGAGAAACAGGAAATATTAAATCTCGCCAAGAGTGAATATCGTGAGTTCAGTCGAGACGAAGGCGTGGGTTTAAATAATTGGGGGGACGTTAGGGGGTTAGTTGAGGGAAGATCCTGGCCGTCGGATGAGATGATTGGATTCGACGATGGATGTGGTTCCCGGCCTAAATAATCACGAGGAAGGGGGTAGCGGCGTAGAGCCGAGCAAGGGGCCGGGGGTTGGTGGCGAGACGTAAATTCCTCGAAAGCACGCCGTCACCACACGTGCACCACTCTTTCCCGCCCTTCGTGTATGGACGGCAGAAGTTACCAGGTAGGAGTAGGACCATAAATTAAGACCGGAGAATTAGACCAATAAATATCGATAGGCTACATGGGCCAAATATCCACCGGGGGAGTAGATTTTTTTTTCTTTAATTTACATGTGTTTCATTTCTACGCACATAATGTTTGTCTTAGGCCCTGTACAAGAATCAAAATTAAGATCAAAATAATACTAATTTAAATAATAATAATAATAATAAATAAATTTTTTTAATTATTCTACATGAATTCTAATATAAAAAAATTTATGTTATTTCACATACTCAATAATTTTTAATAAAATTGTCAACTTTATTTTACATCTTTGATCAAAATACTAGATTTTGATATTTTAGTTTAGGAAATGAAATAAAGTAATATTTTTATTAAAAATTATTAAATATGTGAAATAAAATAATATTTTTTTTATTAAAATTTGTGTAGAAATGTGCCGTTGCCCGGTCCCAAGTCCCGGATGAGAAATGCGGAGAGTTGCGTTAGGCAGTCGACAGCTAGCGTAAAACTTGTCGAATCAATTATGACATGAATTCTTTAGAAAATTGCACTAAAGCTAGGGCGATTCTTAGAAGCGACGCGCTGTATCGCCTTATTATAGAGCAAGTTTAAAAATAAAAATAAGGATAAGTAGTAGAAATATAAAGTGGCTCGACGAGAATCTAAGAAAGCAGTAGGCAATACAAAAATTATGGCCCTTGAGGATTTATATAAGAAGCTAGACTTTAAAGAAGGAAAAATATAATTATATAAGATTGCCAAGACAAGAAATAAAAAAATTAAAGATTTAATTAAAATAAAATGTATTAAACATGAAGATCATTAAGAACTTTTCATGGAAGAAGTATCAAAGATAGATGAATGAGTGACTTTCAACAGCTTTTCAATGAAAGTTATGAAAATTCAATTGATCTTACAGAATTCAGCACCCCAATAGAAAGTAAAAATTACTTTACATCTAACATATTAGTAAAGCTGAAGTCTGGAAAGCTTTAAAGAAGATGAAGTATAAAAAAACAGTAGGACCGGATAACATCCCAATAGATGTTTGATAGTGCTTAGGAGATGAAGGAGTTTCTTAGCTTACTAGATTATTTAATATAATTTTGAAGACTAAAAAAATGACAAATGAATGAAGAAAGAATATATTAGTACCTATTTATAAAAATAAAGGCGATGTATAAAATTATACTAATTATAAAGAATTAAATTAATGAGTCATACTTTAAAACTTTAGGAGAGAGTGATTGAACAAAAATTACATTATAATACTAAGGTATCAGAGAATTAACTTAGTTTTATGCTAGATAGATGTACTATAGAAACCATTCATTTATTAAGAAGTTTAATGGAGAAATTTAAGAAGAGAAAGGAAAACTTACATTTAGTTTTTATTGATTTGAAAAAAACTTATAATAAAGTCTTAAGAGAAGTACTTTGGAGAGTTTTAGAAAATAAAAGGATTTGCACTGCTTATATTCAATTTATTAAAGACATGTATGAAAGAGCTGTTACCTGTGTTCGGATACAAGGATGTTTGTCTAAGAATTTTTCTATTACAGTTGGATTATACCAAGGTTCGGCTTTAAGTTCGTATCTTTTTGCTTTGATTATGAAAGTCATGACTGGACATATCCAAAATGAAGTGCCTTGGTGTATGCTCTTCACAGATGATATTGTGCTTATTGAGAAAACTAAAAAGGAAGCTAAAGCGAAGCTAGAGCTTTGGAGGAATAACCTAGAATCTAAAGGTTTTCATCTCAGTAGATCAAAAATTGAATATATGAGGTGCACATTTAGTTAAAAAAGAAATACTTATATCAGAGATGTGCTAATTGGTGATCAAATTATCAAGAAGAGTGAGCACTTTAGATATCTTGGATCAATCATATAAAATAATGGTAAAATAGATAATGACGTTATTAGCAGGATTCAAGTAGGATGGGTAAAATAGAGAAATGCTTCTGGTGTGTTGTGCAATAAAAAAATCTTATCTAGAATCAAGAGTAAATTTTATAAAACTGTAGTAAGACCAGCGATGATATATGATGCTGAATGCTGGCCTGCAAAGAAAAAACAAATAAATAAAATAAATATTGCAAAAATAAGGATACTAACGTGGATGTGTGGATATATATGAAAGGATAGAATGAGAAATAGAATAGGTAAAATAGAGAAATGCTTCTGGTGTGTTGTGCAAGAAAAAAATCTCATCTAGAATCAAGAGTAAATTTTATAAACTTGTAGTAAGACCAGCGATGATATATGATGCTGAATGCCGGCCTGCAAAGAGAAAACAAATAAATAAAATAAATATTGCAAAAACAAGAATACTAACGTGGATGTGTGGATATACACGAAAGGATAGAATGTGAAATGAGTATATCCGAAAGAAAGTTGTTGTTGCACCAATTAAGGATAAACTTAGAGAAAGTCGGCTTAGATGGTTTGGACATTTAAATCATAGGCCGATTGAAGCTTCAGTTAGAAAAATTAAGTTATTGAATTTTGCTTATGTACAAAAAGGGAGAGAGAGACAAAAAAAGACATGACAAAAAACTATATGGAGTGATCTTAGTTATTTAAACTTAGATAAGAATTTAGTAACTGATAGAGCACAATGGAAACAAAGAATTCATGTAGCCAACCCCAACTAGTGAGATTAAGGCTTGATTATTGTTGTATTAAAATTTATGTAGAATGATTAGAAAAATTATTTATTATTATTATTATTATTATTATTTTTAAACTAATACTATTTTAGTTCTGATTTTAGTCCCTGAGCCAAACAGATCCTTAGTCTTTACTTGTGAATCACATGATACACCTTGTCCATAATCATAAAAATATCTATATTATATATATTTTTGTGTATATATATACGTATAATTACATTTTAGAAATCAACAAAAAATTTATTGTCCATTTGGATAAGGCTAACTCGATGGATGATAAAAGAGATATCACTAGACCTCCCAAGTTTTCACCAACTAATTTTTATTCAAAAATTATCACATATACTTAAAAAATGAAAGATTATTAAGAGTCAAATAATCAAAAATATCAAAATCAAACTGCTAAAACTCAATAACTTAACAAGATATATATAAATACACGGGAATGATTATATATCAAAAAAATTTGTATTACAAAAATAATACTTAAATTTTAAGTGGTACGAATAGATTGTCAAATATCACTTTTAAGCTAAAGCCACTACTCTTTCGATAAATTACTTATAACTTTCTATGTGAATTTGCCACGAGCTTGACAGTAATAACTACAATTTTTTGCTAAGTAAGCTAAAAAATTTCATGGATATAAATAGAATTTTTATGTAATAATAATATTATATAGGCAAAATTAATCTTATCTATATGACACCATATTATTACTTAAGCATTATATAAGAATCTTAATTGAATTAAAAGTTTAAGGTTATTTTTGTGGGCTACGGAGCATTTTTCGTTGCAAAAATGCATTTTGGGTTTAAACCATTCAATTATTTAGTGAATTAAGAAATTATTCCATTAAGTAACCTCATCATGTTTTTTTGGGCTGCACAGTTTTTTTATATCTACACCTTAGGCCCTATTTGACACGAGGATCAAATCAGAATCAAAATAATACTAATTTTTTAAAAAAAAATAATAATAATAAATAAATTTTTTAATTATTTTATACAAATTTTAATATAAAAAATATTATTTTTTACTTTAAATATTCAATAATTTTTAATAAAAATATATACTTTACTTTAAATTACTTTGGTTTTTCCCTCTCTCTTTAAAGGACGTCCTGCCTTCAATTTCCTCAAATTGACCAACAGAGGCCGCCATATATGTCAACAAAAGTTTCTTATTTTCCATAGGAACCTTCACATTCTTTCTATTATAATAATAATTATTATTATATATAAAGCTTTTTATAAGCTTAATCATTTAGGATAGTTAGTGAACAAAAATTTAACATGATATCAGAATCAGAAATCTCACGTTCAAATTTTAATAACTCTCATTTATTTTTAATATAAAATTAAAAAGAATGTTTATGCTTATATAAAAAAAAAAGAAAAAAATTATGTTGAACTCTATACTGTAAAGCAAATAAGCTTGCACGTGACTGAGCATATTAAAATAAGAACTTGTTCATGTGTCATGAACTAAAAGCTTAAACTTATAGGTCAACATTTAGCAATAGTCATTTCAGATATCTTTTTTTTCTCGAAATTAATTATAATCATTTTTAATGCGGTTCATTCTCCTGCCGACATTTTCACCACAGTGAAAACATAGGGAACTTCAAATTCTGTGAACTCCACGATAAAATTGACCACACTCGCAACAAATGCCCTTAAAAGAATTCATAAACTAGCTTATAAAAGAGGGTCACTTACTGGAATTTTGCATAGGCGAAACACAAATCAGCCTAGCTGAAACACACCCACTCCGAGCAAGTTCATAAGCCTTTCCTTCAACTCGACAAGTCTTCGCCATCGAGCACTCAGTCGCCAATGAAAAGAGTTCCAAAGAAGATGATTCTGACAACAAACTTCGATTCACACCTAGCTAAAAGAAATCGCTATTCGACACAAACTTCCCTTTTGATGTCCACATTGCAAAAAAATTAAGCTTACATGTGCTTGGATATATTAGAATATAAAATTATTCATCTGCCATGACCTACAAGCTTACGCTTTTCTTAAGATTAAGATTTCAAGAATCAATTTGTAACTAGAAGTTTAGCAACAATCATTTTGAAAAAAGTTTCCTCTAAAATAATTACAATCATTTCTAAGGTAGTTTCTTCCATTATGTCCACTCATTCATTTCAATTCAATTGCTCAAATATACTAATCTTTATAAATATTTTGTCATTTTTATTGCCTAATATGTACTTCCACATAACAAAATTATGATATCATAAAAAGGCCTACGGATCTTTCAAAATTGACGAGATCATAAGAACCTTCTTGTAACAATCCAACTCATGATCATAGATATTATTCAATTTGATTTCTGAAAAACTATGTAGTTGAACAACTTTCCAGAAAAGTTACCCATCCCAGAACTACTCTTAGTCCAAGCACGCCTAATTATAGAGTTTTCGATCATTAGACTCACGGTTTTGCCTTAAATATATAATTTAGTTCAATTTTTTTTTTACTTGACATGAATTTTAATTATAAAAATTAATTTTATTTCACATTTAAATACAAATACAAATATTAGAATTAACATTATTTCATATCTTACGCACTTTCTAATATTAAAATTATTTTTTCTTATTAAATCTATAAAATAAAATATTTTTTCTTTCTTGTTTAAAAATCAACTGTTCAACCAAACAAGGTCAAAATGCATTTAAGAGAGTGTATGTATGCATGCATATACAGCATCTCTACTGTGTTTTGCCAATGGTGACATCCTCGTTAGATGTCACACTTCCTCAAGAACATCCTTCAAAACACATATTAATATATTGATCCAACAATAAAACTAATTATCATTAAAGAATTCAAGCAACAGATTTTCAAAAGTTACATATATAGTTCTGAGAAGTCAAGAATGAACAAATCCTATCTCTATTTTTTTTTTTTTCTATTGTAACAAATCCTAGCTCTTGACATTATTATATGTAAATCATGCAGTCTCTTTTCAAGTATGAAGATGGTCATTTTGTATTCCGTATTAATTAAATGAACCTGATCTGCTCATCTCTTCAGTCTGATTGCTAATGCATGCCAGATTTCCTCCAAATGCAAAGTATCCACCACCCAGGAGCTTTGCTTTAAGATGCCTGAAAGTGAAAACCAAATACGCTGAAGAATTGAAACCAAATGAGAACACGATAGTTTCATAGTTGCGAGATCACTATAACGCAAATAATGTCACGTAATTTCTCCAAAATATTATTTCCTAAGTTTAGGTATATTTGCCCTAAAGTTCGCATGATAATCAGAGTCGTACACGTGTCAGATGCTGCTGCACAAATTCAAGTTTACTCAGTGGATCGTTCCATCAAGGTTGGAGGCCTCTTAGAGCAGTTATCATAGGCAAACGGTATTCAATTTCATTAATATATTAACTTCATTGATAATTAATAATTTATGTCCCGTATTTGCAGGTGCAGCTGTGAACGGGCTCTTCATCAAAGTTCTATCAACGACTATTCATTTATATTATAAAGAAATAAAATAATAGAACACAAAAACCATTATGTATATATTATATAAATGTGCAACTTGTATTTTTTTCCTTTCCCGTCATCCTCTTCATCTTCTGGTTATTTTCATCTTCATTTCTGCACCATTTCCCTGTTCTTCTTCTCCTAATTCTCTTCATTGATTTATTTAGTATTTGTTATTTTCTTCATCTTCTCCATTTAATAGTATTATTAACCTTCACTGTCCTTAATTTCTTCCAAATTGCAAGAGGTACTATGAATATTAAGAAAATTTAAAAATCGAGCAAACCAACAAGACTCAAAAATTTGAGTTGTATGCAGATTTGGGTATTTGAAAATTGTTCTAAACTTGAAAAGCAAAAGAGATGGAGAAGTTACAAGTGAAGATTGAAAAAAGAAACTAAAATAACATAAAAGGTGTATAGTATATTAAAACAATCATAAAGCTCTGTTAACCTTGAAATTAATTAATGAGCCATACAAGAATCACTACACAAAAACAATGAAGTCCGACAAACGCAAACCGATGGCTCTTCTTCAGTTTACTTAATTAATGCTAAAGGACAAGGCTAACTTTCGAGATGACTCACTTATAGTAGCTCAAACTCGATCGACCACCTTTTATCAGCGCCCAATCCCAAGTCAAGAACCTAAACTCGTACCCGATTTCCTTCAATGTATTGACTTGGTCATGACCCGATAACACTAACTTCTACAGAGCTATTCTTTAACTCAGCCAATATCAGCAATGACTGCATCAACTCTACTCTGTTGAACAAAAATCTTCTCCAAGATAGCTGCTGCCCCTAGATACCAAGCTGAAGCTCCATCCAACAAATAGAGCAACATCCCAATTGAAGCCAGTTAATTTCCAAGCCTAAAAATACTCGCACAATTCAATTTCTAGGATACAAGGTAAGTCCAAAACCTCAATACTACACTATACATAAAGCTCTATAACTCTCATACCATAGTGAATTTGCTTCTAAGTCATCAACAAATCATTATCATGTTTTTTCCCCCTTTTTTTATAGGATTTTTCATAATAAAAATCTAGCCTCTTTATTACTTAATATTCTCATAAACTTTTGTTTCTCTCTTGCCTCTCCATCTCACAGCATCCCAAGCGCTGATAAGCCTTTGATCAAGACAGACCAAGGCCATCTGACTAAACTAGAATAATGGAAACCAAATGGGGTATCCAAGAAGATACTGTTGTTCCAAAGCTCCGTGAGTTCTCTACAGCAATTAATGTGATAACCTTAAAAAAAAAACTTTAGACTTAAAAATAAATAATTTGGACCTATTTATAAGAAGGTGAAAAAAGTTGAGACTAAAATGCAATTTCACCATTTTTTTAAAATAGAATAAGAATGAATTAGCTGCTGTTTTCTCTCTCCTCCTCACAGATTTCCACTGCCTTCGAATAATAAATATATTATGATATATATAATAATGATATATAATAATAATAATAATATATATATAAATATCTCATATTCTCTCTCCACCGCCTTACACATTATCGAATATACATGGATATCAAATGAGCACGTGATAAAGCAAATAAGATGTGAAGTTGTAATAGTAACAAACAGATGAAATAATCAGATATCAAAAGGTATTTAGAGCATTTGTATTTCAATGGTCACCTCTTTTAAAATGTCATACAAATACGATAAAATATATAGGTTAGGAGGACGTATATACATATATAGAAATGTCACTTAATTAAGTAAGAGCTACCCACTTTGAATAAGTCCAAAATGATCGAAGGTTCACCTCGAATCTCCTGCTTCCTCGGTGTCAGTCAAACCTAAAGTCAAATATATATTTAATTATTCACCCCAAAAATTATTCGAATAAATTTATATAATATACCTTTTCAATATCTCTAATTAATTTAAATAATATACACAAAATTATGTGTATATACAAATTAAATTTAAATACAGTTACAAATTTAAGAATATTTCAAGAAATAATTAGAAATATTTCTTTAAACTAAGATTCACAGAAAATATTTCAAAATATAATGAAAACATGAAAATGTTCTTAAATTGATAACTTAATCTTGAATATACCTTTGCTTTGAATTTTCTATCGAAAAATTTAAACTCGAATGGCTTAATTTCGACCTTGACGTAACCTCGACTAAGAAGAATGATAAAAGAAAAGGGCAGAGAGAGAGAAAGCTAAAATGAGAGAGAGAGAGAGAGAGACCTATTATATATGCATGCTTGGGATATGATAGAACGATATGCTCATAAGCGAGACTGACGAGTCCCCATAGTTTGGGATTTACAACAAAAAGATATCTTCATTTTTAAATCCAAAACAATATAACACTAAATTATATTAAATTATAATCCTCAAATCCATATTGTGGGCATAGATGACTAACATGAGCTATAATAGCCTTCAACCAGTTCTTACTCCGACACAGGTTTGGGCAAAAATCAAATAAGATTAATTGTCTAGTTTCAGTTTAGCATTTTGCGACATACAGGATAAAATCACATTTAAGAGGAAAATATGATGCATACACCTCTGAGAAGAATGCATTCAGTTATTGTTCATAAAATGATAAACCATCTATGTGACACGGCAAACTATCAACATCCATGGTAAGAAAATCATTCAACTCAAAAATTTAAACTGAAGATCAAGAGCTGAAGAAGAGCACTTTACCTATACTAGCATCAATCTTAATCTAATCTAAAAAATTTCATGCTTAGTTCAGTGAAGAGCCAAGTAATATAGGCTTAAGCTAACAAAAATAAGAAAGCGATTAATCTACTTTCACCAAAAGAAATATTTAGAATTATAACTTAAGTTCAAAAGAGACGACCAGTGCAAGTTGAAGAACCTTTTAATACAGCATTGTAGAAGATAGTTAGAAAACCAAAAGAAGAAGAAAAACAAAAGACAGAAATTGTGAAGAAGGAAAACTGGGCGGGCTATTTTTTTTTTTTGAAAGTAAAACGGGGCTGTTTCAAGACTGACAGAAGAATGAGATATTATCAAGGGGAAGATAAAGACGCGCATATCCGAGGCATCGGAGGAAAGAAATTTGCATCTTTTTCTATTTTATTATAACATCTAACAACGTTGCAATTTCATATGATGAGAGATTTCTTTTGGATCGACTAGCAAGTAGCAATCCCTTCTCTGTTGTAATGGTTAAGCAATTTCAAGACAACAAGTAAATGAATCTTCTCAACAGCATCCAGAAGTACATCACAATGGGAGCAATCTGAGGGAAGGTAAGGGATCTAACCAGTCGTAGAGCTCCGCAGCCATTCTGGATCCGTTGTAGAAAATAAACCAAAGCAACACGAGAATGATAATATCTACAGCAATTAAGGAATCACCAATCTGAAGGGCATCCCTTGAATAAAGAATAATAAAACGAAACCTACGTAACCCTAAAGCGGCGAAACTTCGGAGAGCGAGAAGATGAATAAAGAAAAGGATACTGAGTAGGTAGCGCTCCCACCAATCGAGCATGTAGAGACCCATAGTGACGTTGTACAGATGGATTTTACGGCTGACCCAATTCATCCTTTCGTTGTTTCTTCTCCGAGCGACGCCGATCCAGAAGGGAAAGGAAAAGGATCAGGCGATGGATCTCAGAGTCGTTGAATGGCAGAAACGATGGCAAACGGCAGAAATAGGCGCAGCACGAGGTGGGAACAGATTGTGCTCGAGGAAGAAGACCCATTGCGGTGGTCAGAATTTGTGGAATTCATATTTGAAATAAATTACACTTCTTTTTTATTTTTTTCAAAATAAAATTATGTTTTTTTTTATAAAAATTATATTTTTTTAGGAGATAATTACCTACATACCACACTATTTAATTTTATTTATATTTTATCCATCTATTCTTAGTTAATTACACTATACACAACCAAAATATTACAAAATCTTACATACATACACTTGAGTTAAAACTTAATCAAAATCTATTTGAAAAAAAAATATTCTGTTAGTAAATCATTAAAATTATATTTTTACCTTTAATGATACATATTTTTCTCTTCCTCAATATCACACTAAAGCGCTAATTTATCTTAAAATCAATTCACGTCGCGGATGTCTCCTTCCTTTGCCGTCACCTAAATATTAAGGTTTTAGTATTTTCACTCAAAATATATTTAAATATTCTTAAAATAATATGATGAACATATCAAATTTTTTGTAATCTAACTATAATTAGGTTATTGAAAAATTATGATTACTCATTATAATAGAAATAAATTAAAATGTGTGTATGTAAGCTTTTATAATATTTTGAGTGTGCATAGCATAATTAACTAAGAATGGATGAGTAAGGCATAAATAAAACTAAATGATGTAACATGTAGGTAATTATTCCTTTTTTTAAATGCAATTTAGTTGGGTTCAGTTCACACTACCATATTAAAGGTAGCGAGACTGGTTAGCAATTACGTAAATAAATTAGTAACTGAAGAAGAATTCTATTATCATTATAGAAGTCATTTTACTTTCTCAATACGAAGCTGTTGAAGGTTACTTACCACCTAAATTTTATAATTTTTTGAGTATTTTAATGCACATAGTTACACGTATACACAGATTTGCCGATAAAACAGTTAACTTTATAGTTTTTTCTATTTGCACAATTGATATTGGATAGAATGAGAGTACGCATCTCCCACTCAATTTTTGCATGATCTTCATTGAAAATCGTGACTATTATACTTGATATACTTATTTTATTTTTTATAACATTTTAAGCCTCAATTGAATTTTAGAAAATATAAAATCATCTTACAATAGAGCTATAAATAAGTTGATCCAAGATGAGTTCGATCAAGCTCGCTGCAGGTTTTATTGTTCAAATTTATTTATAAACAATGAGTTTTTTCTTATAATTATGTTCAAGCTCGGTTCATTTAGGTCTCGTTTGGTTCGAGGTGAATTTTTTGCCCAACACATATTTCAACTATAAAAATCAACTTTATTTCACATCCAATATAAATATAAATATTAGAATTGAAAGTATTTCACATTTTATATAATCTATAATAATAAAATAAATTTTTCTTTCATTAAATTTAAAAAATAAAATAATTTTTTTTTATATCTAAAAAAAAATTCGAATCAAATGATGCCTCAGAGAAAAGAGTATGCTCATGCCCAATACGGGTTTATTCATGTGCCATCAATTGAGCTTCTCACCAAGCTTCGCATAGAATGTATTATTGAGTTATTTAAATGAACTTTGTATCAAGCTCAGAAATCAAATTCAATTATGAATAATTTCCCAACCATTAAATAGAGTGTAGCATAAAAAAATAAATAGTTTATCTTTTATAGATTTATAGTCGTTAAATCAAATAAAACGCATCAAATTCATTTAATTTAGTTTAATTTTTTTTTATTTTAATCATTTAATGTGGATATACACGAAAGGATAGAATGTAAAATGAGTATATCCGAAAGAAAGTTGGTGTTGCACCAATTGAGGATAAACTTAGAGAAAGTCGGCTTAGATGATTTGAACATCTAAATCGTAAGCCGATTAAAGCTCCAGTTAGAAAAAGTGAGTTATTGGATTTTGCTCATGTACAAAGAGGAAGAGAGAGACCAAAGAAGACATGACAAGAAACTATAAGGAGTGATCTTAGTTACTTAAACTTAGATAAGAATTTGGTAACTGATAGAGCGCAATGAAAACAAAGGATTCATATAGCCGACCCCACTTAGTGGGATTAATGCTTAGTTGTTGTTGTTGTTGTTGTGGTAATATGCACCATTAGTCATTGACTAAAATTTTCCAATAAAAATGAATGTGATTCCTTTGAATTGTGATTCAGTTAGGTTAACAAGATTCAAATGCGGTAATTCGGTGACAAGGATGGCAATGGGGTGAGGTGGGTGCGGGTTAGCTTAAATTCGCACTCATCCCAGCATACACCTGAAGTGAGAATAATAGATATTCAACTAACTACGTCAATGTTTCAAACAAAATTAGTACCCACTCCACACTCGTGTCAATAAGCAGTTTCTTTTAAGCCTAAAAAAATCGCTTCAATTAGTGTGGGTGCAGGCAAAGCTCCATCGATCAGATCTAAGCTAGCTAAGCGTGTTAATATAGATCGAAGATCGAAAATCGAATCGATCTAAATGAGCCGACTAACGAGCTAAAAGTTCGGCTCTGTAATAATTTCTAGCCGATTTTGAGTTGGGGTAGGCTCGGCTTGATTCAGCTCGAAATCGGCTCAAATTAAAATATATTTTATATTATAATACGTATATATAACATATTTATATAATATATATTAAATATAATATATATATATATATGTTATATAATATATATACTATAAATCGAGCTGATCTCGAGTCGGATTGAGTCGAGCTTACCTGGCTTGAGATCGGCTTAAAAAAAAATTGAGATTTGATTTATTTTCGAGCCATCGACTCGAAATCGATTGGAATTAACTCGAGTCTGCTCGAAGTAGAACTCAATCGAGCTCGAGTTGATTTTGAGTCGATCAAAATGTAATCAATCTGATTTCGAGCCGGTATTAGCTCGGCTCGAAATCGGATCGGTGACAGCCCTAAAGCGAGCATTCCTAATCCGGTTCAACCCGTTTGGTACCCGGTTCGACCAACCCGCTGATCCAAATCTTGAGGACCTGAGGTGAGAGAAACACGGGCCGCATAAAAGTAGGACAATTTTTCAACGTTCTTCTCGTCTTCCATCTCCTTGGACGAGAATGAGCAGCGCTCTTCTTCAGCTTAATGCTCCTCTGCTCTGTGGCTCCAAGCCCCAAATGTCCCTACGGACCACCCAACAGCATCCCACAAAGCCTCTCCGTGCACGGAGGCTCCGCGCCACCGGCATAGCCCCCGGCTCCGGCGAACCAGAGGCAGCTGCGCCGGAGGAGTCGTCGTCCGTAGATTTCGCATTCGTTAGTGTACGCTTCTGTATATTTTTCTCTTTTTCTAAGCTTCAGCCCTGTTATTATGGGTTTTTCCGCCAAATTCTTGATTCAGCCTAGGTTGCTTCCCGACGGCACGCCGGACATTCAGATACGCTCTGCCTCCGGCGGCCAGAAGCTAAGGGATATAATGCTCGACGGCAACATAGATCTCTATGGACCCTACGTATGAACTCTCTCTTTTTCTCTCTCTCTCTCTCTCTGTTGGTCTCTGTTTTCTGATATCCCTGTGCATGAATGTTTTGCAGGATGCGCCGCTATCGAACTGCGCCGGCGGTGGCACCTGTGGGACTTGTATTGTAGAGGTAAATTGCAAGTATGAGGTTCTTTAAACATCTCTTTAAACATTATCCCTAAGTAATAAAGAAAAAAAAATCAAATTGTTGCTGCAAAATGAAGGTGGTAGAGGGGAAGGAGTTGCTAAGTCCGCGAACAGATAAAGAGAATGAAACCCTTAAGAGGGTAACCATTTATATAAGCCTGTAGATTATCAAAAAAGAATAAAATTACTTGATCAAATTTAGTGTTATAACAAAGCATTGCTCTGTTTATGGAAATCACAGAAACCAAAATCATGGAGATTAGCCTGCCAAACCACTGTTGGAAACAGAGATTCTACAGGACAAGTAACTACTGAGCTTTTAAATCTGCTTAAATCTTCTCTAATCTTTCAAAAACGCTTCTTTTTCATTGCTTATTTGTTCAGGTTGTGATCCAACAACTCCCTGAGTGGAAGGTGATTGATTGGGAATAGACTGTCATCTTTCTGGAATTCGTTCTATGTAAGTGTGCCAAGAGAATCTTTAAATCTTAGGATGCAGATCTTTGAGAAATTTTGCAGCAATCATTCAGAGAAGATATGCATTGAATGAGTTTTCTAGATTTATAGTGTACAAATTTTTGTGTGGCCTGTATGTAAATGCCCCAAATTCTATCAAGATATCTTTATTTCAAGTTTACAATGATGTGAAAATGGAGCGGACTTAATTTGAGTTGGATTAATCTTGCATTGTAGAAAGCTGTTTTTTCTTCAAAATTTTCAGAGATTCATGCTGGTACTTCATAGTGATTCAGCAGTTCAGAGAGAGTAATAGAAGTGAAAGGCTTCAGAAAAGATTTCCTCCGAAGATCTAGCTCACGAGAAACAAACCTCATAGTTGGTCTCCCCAGTGGGTTCACACGTGTGCATGCCAACGCCATTGCAGCCGACACAACTATCTCCTCCTGAAGCTCAGGCTCCGGAGGTGGGAGACGACTGTCAACCGCATGCTTCAGCAATTTACGTTGACCTTCAATCGTAGCCAAAGACAATATCAGCTCTCCTGGATGTGCTCCGGTTATCACCTCCATTGCCACCACTCCAAAGCTGTAAACGTCGCATTTCTCAGTCACTACCATGGTGTAAGCCAGCTCTGCGAAATCAAGACCGTTGATTAAAAAAGAGTCTAGTTTTGGTCAAAATGAAAGTGGGCTTTGTTGTGGCTATATCTTATAAGCTTAAGCTCTTAGATCAATTAATAGCAGAGCCAGAAGTCTCAAATTCGAACCCCAGTGTCCTCCAATTATCTTATAGCATAAAATTAAAAAAAATATTTATACTAAATTCTGTGCTACAAAACAAATAAACTTACGCATGAGAAAATGTGTTGGAATATTTATTCCTCAACCATTTATAATACAAGAGAGTAGCTAGTTATGCTATAAGCAAACAATCTCACAGCACTTCCACAAACTTCAAGAATTGTTGTCATTACTACGAGGATTAAAGGCAACTGATAAAACATTACTCTAAAGGAAGGAAGCTGGTGGCTACTATAGTGACACAACGAGCAAAAGCTAAATGCCAACCACCAAACGCCATTTGTGAGGAAGAGGATGGAGAGAAGTCGGAGTAACGCGATGGCAAGTAGGCTGAGCTTAGCTAACACCTCAGAGGCGAAGATGAGCAAGGCTACGAGGATGAAGGTGTAGTAGATATTCAGAGAATAGAGGTGCCCTAGAATATAAATTATCCCTGGGTTGTAACCTATAAGCTTATAGTTCCAGGTCAGTTGGTAATAAAAAATTTAACAGTTTCAATCTTTATGTGAGAAAAAAATGTAACTAGAGCTGAAATTGGGCAACACTAGGATGTAATATGGTAGATTGGTTCAACCAATAATTGAGAGAAGGCTTAGAAAGAACAAAGGAGCAGTAAAGATTACCTTTGACCCCAGCAGATTTCAATAAAGTATAATGGATCCAGTAAATCTAAAGTAGATTGGGCAGTTATTTTAACTGAATTCAGCACACAACTAAGATTAAGAAAATATGCTAAATCTAATATTGTTTTTTTTTTGCCCCTATTATTACCTTTAAGTCACTCATATACTAAGTAATGTTAACTGTGTAGCTCACTTTTAGCTCTTTTACCAATATTAGGTGATTTTTTTGTGAGATAAGAGGTATCACCCATCCCTAGTGATTTTTACAATATTCTTAAAAGAGATGTTGACGCAATGTTTTGTATTTGCTTTAAGTCTAATACTATGGTTTTATCCCATCTTAGAGGAAACTCTGAAAATGAGAAACTTTGATAGTCTAGACAAAGTTTGGTAAACAGAAAATACATAAAATGTAACATCTTGTGATTTAAGTATAAAGGTACCAACCTATAGACTTTAAGGAACTACATGACTTGAGTATTTTCTAGGAGGCCACCTATCTCAGTAATACTCTAGTTCAAGCACGCTTAACTTTGAAGTTTTTCGTTATTAACTTTACGATTTTTTCCCAAAATGTGCCTCTACCATTTGAGATCACATTACTTATATAACTCAAGATCTCTCTCCCTTTTTGATGTAGGATTCTTATGCCTTTCTAACCACTATTTATCGGCCTATACGCTTGCTAGGAGCTGCACTTTGCCTTAGTGATTCCTTTCTGTTAAGACATTACTCGGCAATCACTCTCTGTCTTCTTCAGCCACTAGTGTCATATAGAATAAGAAATTATTAATTTTACGATTTTTTTCCAAAATGCGCCTCTACCATTTGAGATCACATTACTTATACAACTCAAGATCTCTCTCCCTTTTTGATGTGGGATTCTTTATGTCTTTCTAACCACTATTTATCGGCTTATACGCTTGCTAGGAGCTGCACTTTGCCTTAGTGATTCCCTTCTGTTAAGACATTACTCGGCAATCACTCTCTGTCTTCTTCAGCCACTAGTGTCACATAGAATAAGAAATTGTGTGGGAGTAGTTACGTCAACCTCTTTGGCAAAATTATTGTAGTGTTCAATGAAAAATTAACATTAAAGCATTATTAGAATTTCGTAAGAGTGAGTTACTCATCTTCATGCTATATAGGAGGGCCACTTAGAGAAATAGTGTGTTGCTATTAAAATTAATACTATGAGAGATCTTTTCTTTTGAGGAACAAGATTGTTGTGAGTTCTTAAGGGACAACACTTAAGTGGTCCATCGGTAATGATAAGTTCCAACAGTGAAGGCCAGCAAAGAAATACGGTGGTGTAGACAACCGATCATCCAGAAGGATTACAACCTCTTGAAAGTCTTCATGTTGAAAAAGAGGAATGGTAGAGAAGTCTATCGACCATCTAAAAATATTTGGGCTCTAGGCAAGAGAACTTGACCGTACTCTCATATTCAGCTAGTTACATGGTGACAATCATCAAAAGTTGTTGTCCTCACGTTGATATTATGCAAGAAGTTGTGCATTGTAATTTCTACTTCTTATACAAGATCCTAGTGGAAAGGGAGTTTGGTATAGTCAAATAGATATAGCTATTTTTCTCTAAAATTTGTATGGTTCTTTGAAGAGCATAATCTTAGAAAAAGTCATCTCTGAGGTTTTAATCTGTCTGGGGTTTCTGCATACTTTTGATGAAAATTCAACTTACCTGGGGCAACATATCCACAGGTCCCAACAGGCGAAGTCCAAAGCGATTTATCTGGATTCAGTAGTCTAGCAGTTCCAAAATCCGAGATGCAGGCTTTGAATTCCTGATCAAACAGAACGTTCTTGCTTGATATATCTCTATGGATCATGGGAATCTCGCAGTCATGGTGCGTATAGGATAAAGCATCCGCCATGCCTAAGATATTCAATGATAGTGATTATAAAACACTCATCACATTGAGTTGGCTCGTCAAGATTCAATAGACAATTAAAATACAAGATGCATAACGAATCCATGCAGTCACACTCCCCAAAGAAAACAAAATTAGTTAAAAATGAAATGAAAATGAGGCAAGAAAAGACAATAGTAGATATTAATTAAACATCCCAATAGTTCTATCCGCATAAGCAACAAAAAAAAATGTTTTAAATGCCACCTAAATAACATACTGTCTAATGTCCATCAAAGTTGTCTTTGTTGTAAAGTCTGCCTTAGAAAGGGATGGCACTAAATTCCTAACTTGGCCCATAGACATATCTCAAAACACACCCCAACCAACTCATAAACACATAAAAATAAACAACAATATGATTCAAATTAATTTACAGGCAATATAAAGTAGTAACAGTGGTAATGAAGAGCCTCAGATTAAGTTAGGTTTTTTGTCATGTTTATGTCCTTGTTTTAGCTTGAGTTTAGGGGATGACGATTCCCAACTTGTCATTAAGGACTAGGATTCTACAGTGTCCAATGCATTAAAAGAGCAGTTGAGACGTAAATCAAGAAATCAAAGTCAAAGTAAAAATAATTAAATAAGGAATAACCAAATACATAAATTGTGGTACTTGATGCTTTAAAAACAAGGCAAGAAAGTATGATAAGAGTTTTTTTTCTTGTGGTATTGTTGATATTATACTATAGAACAACCTTTTGGGTATAAAAGTGGTGAGTCAAATCTCTTGAGCAAGTGGCTTTTGCATTATACATGGAAATTATAGCATTCACCATGCTGAATTTGGAGATGAACCTTGTGACTCACATAATAACAGAAGCATATATTCAAATAGTAGTTGGGACTCACGATAATATTATTGGTGTTTAATAAGGGCTTTCGACATATAATATGATAATAATCAGATGCGAGAGCAGCAATGTTATTTGTATGATAATCATGAACATTTTTATATAATTTACCAACGAATTAGTTTTGAGTTATGTAATGTTTTGCTTATTTAGATGTGATGTGAAATTGCGAAAATTTTTATTCTAATTGTGCAAATTTCAATTATGGTTATATAACATTTTGTTTATTTAGATTTGATGCGTTATATTGTGAATGTATTTATCTTTTTTCGTTTAAGATCATAATTAATGTGTTTTTGTAATGTCCTATAGTATTTAAATATCTTAAATATATCATATATTTTAATTATTTAAAAAATATTATTTAAAAAATAATAATTAATAATTATCATTAATAAATTTAATTTTGAGTTTAAACATTTAAATAATTTATAAATAAATTCATAATTGTTGATTAAGAACGACAAAGGAGCAGATTTAGATTGAGTTAAATAAACTCATACACATCCCTTTTTTTTTAACTATTACTCATATTCGTCCCGCACTTGTTTTTACTTGATATTGTCTTGTCTTGTTTTTCCTAAAGCTCGTACTTGCACTAGCCCCATTTTTCCCCACCTAGACTTGTTTAGTCTCAAATCTAGTACTAATAATTTATTTTAAATAAAAAAATAAAGAGATAATATTTATTTATATTTTTTTGATCTTAAAATTATGTAATTTTATTTAATCACTATTATATTATAAGTAGGGGTGAGTATAATTTTGTTGTATTTGAACTTGACTTGCTATATAATGGGTCGAGATAAGTTATAGATTACGGATACAATTTTGCGATCTATGCTTGTCCCATTAGAGGTAGTTTGGGGTAGGTTAAATGGATTAGATAAATGTTGTTATCCCTAATATCGATGTTAAAAATAAAACTATTGAAATTATTAAATTTGATATTTCTATCTTATGATTGGAATGAAAAATGAAACTAAGGTCCTGTTTGGTAATAAACTAAAAATCATGGCTAAAATTAT
>JAEMOT010001591.1:215180-231410 GCA_019297695.1 Apostasia ramifera | reverse complement strand
TGCGACTCCTGCGCCCGCTCGCGTGTCTGTCGCCCGCGCGCCCGCCTGTGCCCACGCACGCGCTCTGTTTGCACTTTATTCGCGCACCGTACTCGATCAGATCAGTGACTCGTCTCCGATTCAACTCATTGGTAACTTTTTTCCCGAACTCAATTAATCTGATTATTTGATTTCTACACAAATTATTTGCTTGACTTGAATTATTTATTTGGCTCTAATTGTGTGACCCGATAATTCCTTGTGTGTTAATTACTGTTGGATTTAACTCTGAGACGTCTGTCCTAAATTCCTGAACCTCGGATCTGATTTATTGAATTCAAATTGACGCCCTAATCTAAATTGATAAATTCTTATTTATCATACGATCCAGTTTAATTTTAATTTTAAAATAGCTTAATTTATGGGATTCAAAATCTTATTTATTATATAATTTATATAGAAAATATTTTTCTTCTTAATTAAAATAACTTGTCAATCGATTTTGGCTGAATATAAATATAAAATATCATTTGCAATTTTCTTCTTTTTCCGTCCCGCATCAGATTCTCTGATATCTTAGTATTATGACATAATCTTTGTTCGATCACCCTCTCCCAAAATTTTAAAGTATGACTCAACTCGACCATATTCATTAAAATATGGTTAAAGTCACGGGTTACTGAGCTGACCTTGGCCTTAGAGACACAAACAAGCTGACATTTATCATTGCGTGCTCCTTGTTGTCTGCTGGGAGTAGCCTATGGAAGTTTTTGGGTGCTGAATTCCGTAAAATCAATTAAATTTTCACAACCTTCATTGAAAAGTTGTTGAAAGTAACTCATTCATCTATCATTGATATTTTCTTCTATGAAAAGTACTTTTTGATCTTCATTTTTAATACATTTTACTTAAATTAAGTCTTTAATTTTTCAATCTCTTGCCTTGACAATTCTATATAATTGTCTTTCTTCTTCTTTAGTGTCTAGCTTCTTAATAAATCCTCAAGAGCCATATTTTTTGCATTGCCTACTGCTTTCTTAGATTCTCGTCGAGTCACGTTATATTTCTCCCACTTATCCTTATTTTTATTTTTAATCAATCTCTATAACAAATCTTCTTCTCTTTAATTTTTTCTTGTACATCATCTTTTCACCACCAAGTATCTTTATTATTTGGAATCATTTGTTTGGATTCTCCCAGCACATCCTTCGCCACCTTACGAATACAATTAGCAACTGTCAACCACATAAGATCGATTTCCCCGTTAATATTTCATTACCCAAGTTCTAGAACTTTTTTCTTAAATATACATTTGTTCTCATTCTTTAGATTCCACCATCGAGTCCGAGGATAGAATTTTGACTTATTATTTCTTCTTCAGTACTTTATCTCGGAATCTAAAACCATTAATCAATGTTCGGTAACCAAACATTCACTTATAATGACTTTACAATCCAAGCGATCTCATTTTCGTATAAGAAAATAATCAATCTGAGTCCTTGAAGAACCATTCTTATACGTGATAACATGCTCCTCTCTCTTCTTGAATAAAATATTGGCAATTACAAAATCATATGCTGAAGAAAACTCTAAAATAGTTTTACCCTCGTCATTTATCTCTTCAAAACTATATCCACCATGGATATTATTAAATTCCTCAGCAACACGTCCAACATGTCCATTTAAATCTCCTCCAATAAATGATCTTTCCTCCTGAGGTATTTCTTGTATTAACTCTTCCAAATCATTCCAAAATTTTTCCTTTATGTTCGCATCCAAACCTACTTGGGGAGCATACACACTTACAATGTTAATAATTATTTCATTGATTATAATTTTTAAAGCCATAATTCTATCATAATTTCTCTTAATTTCCACTACGTGATCCTTCAAGCTCTTATCCAGAATTATACTCACTCTATTCTTATTTTTATTCTTACCAGAGTACCAAAGTTTAAAACCTAAGCCATCAATTTCCTTAGCTTTCTCTCCAACCCATTTTGTTTCCTGCATGCACAAAATATTAATCTTTTTATGAATCATAATATCCACCAACTCCATTAGTTTACCCGTCAGACTGCCTATATTCCAAGTTCCTAATCTAATTCTACTGACTTGAGTTCTAGTATGATGGACTATCTTTTTTACCAGCATCCGTCCATGATATGAGGACCTTTGCTCACTTTTCACTATACCCGGGCGTCGATGCAGCGGCCCTTGCCCATTTTTTACTGTATTCAGGCAATACAGCGCGTCGCTTCCAAGGAACGCCCTAGCTTTAGCGCAATTTTCTAAAGAATTCATGTCATGGTTGATTCGACAAATTTTATGCTGGCTGTCGACTGCCTAATGTAACCCTCTGCATTTCCATTGCTAATTTTGATCTAACATCATTGACTTAATTATGTTATATTCTGAATTTATGTTACTAATTTAAATTTATAGTTAGATTACAATCTACCTAGGTTGAAAATTAAAAAAAATAAAATATCAGAGTGTAACTTAACCATCGTTATAGCATATCTTACTCCACTTAGTACAAATTTCGGAGACAAAATTTCATAAGGAGGAAAAAGTTTTAATACCCCATTCTAAATTAATAATTATATTTATTGCTAATTAAGCTCATTTAATAATATATTGCATTTTTTATTAGTCAACATCTACTTAATTATAATATATTCTGAATTTAAAATAAGTTGGGTTGCAATAAGACTAAAAAAAAAAAAACTAAAAGATAAGCGATTAAGATATAAGAGAAAATAATTAGAGGAAGATAAAGGAAAACAATGGGATCAAATTGTAATTTCTACATTTTTTGCATCATATGACGTGAATGGAGAGAATTTAATGTGGATAGAGATGCTGATATGGCTACCAATTGCTCTCTTTTCTCTCTCTTTTCTATTCTCTGTACACTTGGCTGCAATTCATGAGGATAAAATTAAAAATTCAAATTATAAGGGTAAAAATGGAAAAATCCTATTTTAACTAGTTTATGGTACCATTCTTAATAAGATAGATAAAGATTATGCAAGCTGAAACATACAATAGATTGCTGATACTATAAAATTTCTTTATGTGTGTATGTCAATATCAAAAAGTAATGCTACTCCAAGAAATACTAAGTTGCTTTATTTACGGTTGAGGTTCCACATCCCTTCTAACAACTATGAGTCATTCTGCCTAGTTTACAAGTAAACTGTTTTTAAACAAAAAACACCAGACCTGAGACTCAAGTGTTGGAGCTTGACAAACTACTATTTTAGGTGCAAAGCTAACAATAAGCATAGAAGAAAGGTAAGCCTTTAAGCTAATAAAATACTATTGGTGCCACACATGATGATTACCAAATTGCACCCCAAACTCAACAATTTAAATTACTGAACTACATGTCTTCTCAGATAGCCATGTGACACTATTAAACTAAAAGGACTAGATGTATATACATAACAAAAAAGATGATATTTACATATTAAACACCTAAATCTTGCTATTGAAATATGTAGAACATACAATTTTATATAACACATCAATTAACATCCACTTAAAATACATGGAATATTCCATCTAGGGATCAGTTAGACCATTTGACTTATTGCACATCTTCTCAGATAGTCATGCGCTTGGTACTGCTACTAGACTCATTCTTATGACACATTTAAATTAATTCAGCCAAAACCATCTCAATAGTAGCATATCAGCAAAACTTCTCCTATAACCATGCGATCAAGTATCTTATGTTGTTGATTACAGGGATCCCGTTATAGACTATTATTTACCAACGTCAAAGGCAAAAATATTGATGGATCAATTAACGTAAGTTGCTCTCAAATTTCCTCACACCATTTTCTAATTCAAGCTACTTGTTAGGTCTCTCAGTCAACACCGTAGCAAGAAATAAAGGGTCATTTATCATAATTAAAGCAAGAACCTCACAGCAGCAGAATGTATATGTATCGGCAAAGCCAGGAGATGGGGCTCAAGTGCTAAAGTAATTATAAACGAAAAAAAGTGAGGTCTGGATTGCAGCTAAAAGGAGATTGGTTATAAATCAACGAGAACTGTTGGATTTGCTACCTGCCGCTGACGCTGCAAACGTAAGATAGCCTTATCAAATTCCTGAAGGGTATCATCTTTCTCACCGAGCCGCCTGTCAATGAACTTGGACGACTTGCTGCTCTCCTCATACTCCTTCATCAGCGTCTTATTCCGCTGCATTTAGGTTCACAAAAGCACCAAGTTTCATCCGCTGACAACGTGAAACACTAGAGAGAAAAAAAATATGCGCAAAAGGAATGGAAGGTCAAAAAGAGGGCACCTTTTCGACAGCTAGGGAACGAGACAGGCCGATACGGACCTCCTCGCCCTTTCCCTTCTTCTTCCCGAGTACATCGAACTTGCGGCGCGACCAAAGGGTCTCAAATGGATTGGGTCTGTTTTGTTTCGAGGATTTCATGGCGGCAACCGCCGGGCCAGAAAGCGCGAGCTTCCCGCCCTTCTTCTTCTTCTTTGTGCCGCCGCTACCTTTTTCAACCTTCCACTTCGCCATTGAAGGCGCGCGCAGTAGATTGAAGCAGACGACGGATGCAGGCAGAGCTTCTGAGTGGAGACAGATCTGGTAATCAGGTTGGAAACTTCACTAGGGTTTAACTTTTAGGCCTCGTTTGGTTCGAGTATTTTTTTTTAATAAAAAAAAAAAAAAAAAAATTTAAATTTAATGTGAAATAATTTTATTTTAATATTAAAAAATATATAAAATATAAAATATTTTAAATTCTAATATTCATATTTACATTAAATGTGAAATAAAATTGATTTTTATTATTAAAATTTATATTAGATAAAAAAAATAGCTCCAATCAAACGAGGTCTTAAGGCGAAGCTTCAGTAGCAGACTACCTGTATGATATGAGTTTACCCAAATTCATGCACAAACTTTTTGAGTAATTTAATTTGATCTAATTAAAATTTATTCTTTTTTTGAGACAATTGAGCATAACTTTTAACATTAATTTTTATTTAAATATTTAGTTTTTATATAATATATATTATAATAATTTTAATTAAATATATATATATATATATATATATATATATTACATACTTACAGATAAATTTCTCTAATATGTATTTTATATAATATATTTATGAACATAAAATATTTTAATATATATATATATATATCTCTAAAAAAAACTACAAATATATCATTATATAAATATCAAGTTGATTATTAGTTGAATCGATTTTTTTAAATAATTTGACTTTATCATAAGAAAATCGAGCTGAATAAAATACAAATAGATTTTGAGCTCGGATATTTTTGCTCACCCTTAAGTGTAGGAGATGGCAATTGGGCCAGGTTAAATTGACCAAAATCTTTTTTTTCTCATTTTCACATCCGCTTAATACTCATTTTTTATCGGCATCTTCTCACGAAGAAATTATTATGTGGGGCGGGCAAACCACATCTAAGCGCATGACTGGACTATCCGTCTTGCCAATCACACCTCACCATGCGTAAAACGCCATGAACAGGATTAAGAAGTCAAGTACTTAAATGAATTGTTTAAGTGGGATGACTAAACCATCTGTTAGAAAATTAGATCGTCTAGTCATGCCAATCTGATTTGCTACACTACCGAATAAATTAAGTATCCGAGTAGGTACTCTAGAAAAATAAGTATAATTTAAGATCAGATAATTATTCATTTAAAATAGTAGATATCACATATACTGTATACTTACATACTTTTTAGTTAATATCTGCATAATCTCAAAATATACCTAATTTTTTATATGTTTTCTATCTCGAAACCTACTTAATCTATTAGCTATTCACTTAGATTGACCGGATGTGTAAGAAAAGTTTTTAAAAAAAAAAATTTATTATAAAGATTGATTTAAATGCAAGAATAAAAAATTTAAAAAAATATATAAAATGTCTCATCAAGAGTCAAAAAAGTAATCTATAATGCAAATAATGTAATTTTTGAGGATTTATATAATAAGCTAGATGATAAAGATGGCGAAAGACATATATAGCTTTGTCAAAAGAAGAGGTAGGGAAACTAAAAAATTGACATAAGTAAAATGTATTATAGATAGAAATCAAAAAGTACTTTTTAATTCCTATGATATCTAATATAGATAGATAAGTTTTTTTCAAAAGCTTTTTTCATAAAGATTGTAGCTATACAATTGATCTTATAAAATTCAGCATTTAAATGTAAAATAAATATTATTATTACATCCAACATATTAATAAAATTAAAGTTTAGAAAACTTTAAAAAAGATAGTATAAAAAAAAAGAAAGACAAGATAATATTCTAAAAGGTATTTAAAAATATATGAGAGATTAATGAGTTTTTTGGCTCACTAATTCGTTTAATATAATTTTAAAGGCTAAAATAATACCAAATAAATTAAGAAAATGTACATTAATACCCATTTACAAAAATAAAAATAATGTATAATATTATACCCATAATAGAAGAATTAAATTAATTAGTTATATTTTAAAATTTTAAGAGAGGGTGATCTAGTATAAATTACACTATGCTACTAAAGTATTATATAATTAATTTAGTTTTACAATAAATAAATCTATTATAAAAATTATTTATTTGTTGAGAAATTTAATGAAGAAGTTTTTAAAATAAGGATGATCTCTATTTGATTTTTATTAATTTAAAAAAAGCTCATGATAAAATCCCAAGAGAAATATTTTAAAAAAGTTTTTAAAAAAATTTGCACTATTTATATCCAAATAGTTAAAAATATATATAAAAGAGTTATTATTTTGAACACAAAGAGACTTAACTAAGAATATTTTTATTATAATTAAATTCTACCAAAACTGAATTTTAAGTTTATATCTCTTTGCATTAATTATGAAAATCCTGATTGAATACATTTAAGATAAAATGCATTAGTGTATGCATTTCACAAATATTATTCCTGTTGTTGATAAGATTAAAGATCATGCTAAGACGAAACTTAAGTTATAAAAGAATATTTTAAAGTCTAAATATTTTCATCTCAACATATCAAAAATTAAATATATAAGTGTACATTTAGTAAAAAAAAATACTCGTATTAGTGATGTAGCAATTGCTAATCAAATTATCAAAAAAAATAAATTCTTTAGTTATATTAAATCAATCATACAAAATGATGATAAAATAGATAAAATATTATTAACAAAATTCAAATAAAAAATGAATAAAATAAAAAAATACATTTGATATATTGTGTGATAGAAAATTTTCTTTATAATTAAATATAAATTTTTTAAAATAATAATAAAACTAATGATAATATATGATATTAAATATTAATTTATAAAAAAAATATACAAATAAAATAAATATTATAAAAATAAAAATATTAACGAAAATGAATATGTATGCACAAAAAAAATATCTTCGTGAAAAAATTAGAAAAAAATAAATTTAAAAAAAAAAAATCAAATAATTTGAATATATAAATTATAAATAGATAAAAAATTAAGGAATAATTACCTACATGCCACACAATTTAGTTTTATTTATCTTACCCATTCATTCTTAGTTAATTATGTTATATACACTCAAAAATATTATAAAATCTTACATACACATATTTGAGTTAAAACTTAATCAAAATCTATTTGAAAAAAAAATATTCTATTAGTAAATCATTAAAATTATATTTTTACTCTTGATAGTACATATTTTTTCTTTTTTTTAATACCACACTAAAGCGTTGATTTGTCTTAAAATCAATTCACGTCGCGAATATCTCCCTCCTTTGCCGCCACCTAAACATTAAAATTTTAAAATTTTCACTCAAAATATATTTAAATATTTTTAAAATAATATGATGAACATTCCAAATTTTTTATAATTTAATTATAATTAAATTATTAAAAAATTATAATTACTCATTATAATAAAAATAAATTAAAAATATTTATATGTAAAATTTTATAATATTTTGAGTGTGCATAGCATAATTAACTAAGAATGAATGAATTAGACATAAATAAAACTAAATTGTGTGATATGTAAGTAATTATTCCAAAAATTAAATGATTAGACCTTACTTATATAAAAATAAAATATAATATAATAAAAAATTATAACAAATAATCTCACACACTTAAATTTAAATTAAAATTTATTATAATAAAAATAAAAAATTCTTATAACCGATGCTATCAAGTGGGATAAAAGAGGTGATTATTATTATTAATGATTGTCATCTACATTTTACACTTGACAACAAAATAACAGATAAGTTGAAGTTGAAAAAACCATTTCAGTTTTAATTAAGAGATAAACGGGGATCTAATTGATTTCATATAACCATAAAAACTTGAATTAAAAATTTTCAAATAATACAGGCCAATTTAAAAGATCATCAACATTTGAGATCTATAAGAAATTTGCTCAAAAAATCTTATGTATATAACGAAAATGAATACAACCACAACAACAACAACCAAGCTTTAATCCCACTAGGTGGGATCGGCTATATGAATCATTTATTTCCATTGCGCTCTATCAGTTATCATATAACGAAAATGAATACGGAATTAAAATTTTCCTCTGATCATCACCATCCCAGAAGTTCTATGAACATCAAGAATAATACATTTAAGCCGCATGAAATTGGCTGCTTCCGGCCGCCGATTTATCTATACAGCATGGATCTCTGCCGCCTGCCAGTTGAACATCTCGCCGGCTACCACGATTGTTACCGGCTGAACGGTGGCCCATCGGAGAGGACTCTTCATCCACCAATAAAGCCCAGTTGGTGGAAGATGATGGCTAAAATCAACATGACAATGGCAAGGATCATGCCAGGCTTTCCCAAGAGCCAGTTCTTGGTCTTCCTTACTGTCTCAACGCCTCGCTGAGCTCTTTCAGCCCATCGCATCTAACAAAAGCAAACAGAATGAATCAGAAACAAATAAGTCCAATCTTCCCCAAATCATGAAAGAATGCAGGGATTAGTTCAGATTCTGCAGCAATTCAAACTACATTCCAGAAATTTTAGAAAATAAATATTCAAATCACAAAGTTATATTATACACAAGACAACAACTAAGCTTTTATGCCACTAAGTGAGGTCTGCAACGTGAATCCTTTATTTCCATAGCACTCTATTAAATAACAATTTCCTATTTAGTTCTAAATATACAAAGATCATTATTTATAATTGTCATTTCTTTTTTAATCTTTCTTGTTCTCTTTTCACATAGGCGAGATTTAATAGCTTAATTTTTCTTACTAAAACTTCTGTTGACCTATGATTTATATGTCCAAATTATTTAAATTGACTTCCTCTAAACTTATCCTCAATTGAGAATGCTCCAATTTTCTCGCAAATATGCTCATTTCTTACTATGTCTTTTCGCGTATGCCCATAATCTATTTTAGCATCACCATTTTTATGAAACTTATTTTATTTATATATTTTTACTTTATAAGTTAGCGTACAACATCATATAATATTGTCAGTCTTAATATTGCTCTATAAAAAAAATTTTAAGTCTGAGTAGAATTTTTCTATTATACAACACACTTAAATAAATTTCTCCACTTTATCAATCTTATTTGGAACCCGCTAATATCACCATCTATTTCATCATCATTTTGTATGATTGATCTAATGTATTTAAAACTGTTCATTCTTCTTGATAACTTGATCAATAATTGTCACATCTTTAATACAAATGCTTCTATTTTCAATACAAATTTCTATGAAACTTATTTTATTTATATATTTTTACTCTATAAACTAGCATACAACATCATATAACATTGTCAGTCTTAATATTGCTCCATAAAATTTATTTTTAAGTATGACTAGAATTTTTCTATTAGACAACACACTAAATGAATTCCGCTAATATCATCATCTATTTCATCATCATTTTGTATAATTCATTCAATGTATTTAAAACCGTTCACTATTCTTGATAATTTGATCAACAATTGTCACATCTCTAATACAAATACTTCTATTTTAATTAAATTTGTACTTCATATATTTGATTTTAATCTACTGAGACGAAAAGGTTGACTTTAAGGCATTTCTCCATAACCAAAGTTTAGCCTTATATTTAGTCTTATCAACAAGAAGTATTACTTACAAAAAACATATACTACGACATATTTTCTTATCAACAAGGAGTATTACTTACAAAAAAGCATACACCAAGGCATATTTTCTTGAATGTATCTAGTTAGAATTTTTATAACTAATGCAAAGATATATGGATTTAAAGCCATAGTGCAATCCAACTGTTATAGAAAAATTTTTAGTCAAATTTCTGTGTCCAAATACAAGTAATAACCTCTTTATAAATGTTTTTAATAACTTGAATGTAAGCAATGCAAACTCATTTCTATTCTAAACTTTTGAAAGAACTTTTTTAAAACTTTATTATAAGTTTTTTCTAAATCGATAAAAATTAGATACAAACATTTTTTTCCTAAATTTTTTCATTAAATCTCTTAACAAATGAATAGCTTCCTTAATAAATCTACCTGCATAAAAACAAACTGGTTTTGTGATACTTTAGTATCATAGCGTAATCTATGTTCGATCACTCCGTCCTAAAATTTTTAAAGAATGATTAATTAATTTAATTTTTTCATAGTTAATACAATTCTGTACGTCACCCTTATTCTTATGAATAAGCACCAATATACTATCTTTTCACACATTTAGATTAAACTTAGTGAGCTAAGAAACTTCATCTTCCATACATTTATAAATATCTATTAGAATGTTATTTTATTCTACTGCTTTTCTATGCATCGTCTTCAAAGACGCCCAAACTTTAACTTTACTTATACACCAGATGTGAGCAATTTTTATTTTCATTTTGGATGCCAAGTTCAGTAAGATCAATCCTATCATCACAACTATTATCGAAAAACTTTTGAAAGTAACTCATTCATCTATATTGGATATCTATTTTCTTAAAAGTTATTTTTTGATCTTCATCTTTAATTGATTTTACTTAAGTGTTTAGTTTTTCAATCTTTTACCTTGGCCAAGCTTGTATATGCATTTTTTTCTTTAATGCCCAACTTCTTATATAGATCCAGAACAGCTACATTCTTTATATTATAAACTTTTTTCTTGAATTTTCATTGGGACACTTCATATTTCTCATAATTCTCTTTCTCTTGCATTTATATCAATCTTTATAACAAATCCTCTTCTCTATAATCTTTTCTTTTACATTTGCTTTCTATCACAATTGAAGTTACATTGTACACATTCCATATATATTATATATATAATCATTTCTAGATGTGTAATGCCGCACAACTCCCATAAATAACACAAAACATGGAAGCCAATTAGGATTTCCTATATAACACTATTGACACATAGGTAAAACCAACATTTTTTTGTCTGTCACCATTGCTATATCGAAATTCTAATTGAATTCAAAGTATGAGGTCATATATGAAAGCTACAAAGCATTTCTCTTTTTACGTATGGTTGGGTGTTGTCGACCACCTTTTGGGGAAAAAAAAATCTTGATTCATCCAAATAGATTAATGAACAGGAACCTATTGAATATCTGATCTACCTGAACCAAACATGAACAACTTGGTTGCCCAAACCAAATCTGACGCACTAAAGGTACTGGTCAACTTGTTAAACTACCCATTTATAGCTGACAATCATCTAAAGATATGTAAGGTAGCTTATTTCAGGTCAAACAAATCAAAGCTAAAACGATAATGCCAACATGAATTCAGGCCATTCAAGTAGTGGGTATAAAACAACCCATTTACAGCTGACAACTTCTAGAGCTATGGTAGCTAATATCATGACAATCAATGTAAGCCAACACGAATTCAGCTCATTTAACAAGTAGGTAAAGAAATGGAGCCAAAGCCACATGAATAATAATAAGGTCAACCACAGCTTGAAATTTTCAAGTCAAGTTCAGATCAGGTTATTTGGATAGCTCATATGTTGATGCTCCTACTTTTTTACATCTTTCCCTAGGTCTTGGTAGCATAGCAATATATAAAAAGCTAAAAAATATAATTGAAGTAGTAGTTTCATGTCATCAATATTTATACTAAGATTAGAAGAAACCTGCATTTCCAAAAAATTAAAAGCAAAAAAGATATACATAGCACAGTTGTAAACTAATACTGTAAGACAAAAAAGCCAGGAGAGATTTTTCACACCATTCTATCCAAATCCTCTGGTGACAGAGAGGTCATGGTCTGTTGAGCTTTTGCTGCATCCTCCTTGGAGAGCTTCATGCCAAACTGTTGGCTCATATTAGCCATCATCTCTGGGCTCATGTTCTTCATCATTGATGTCAACATCTACAAGTAAAAATGCATGAAGAAATTAATGATGTTCATGATGAAACTTATATCAGGATATAAGCCAACAAACCTGTCGCATGGCAGGATCATTCATTGAATTCCTCATTGTCTCCTGCAAATCAACACTAGAAGTCGGACTGCTTGATGGGGGCTGAACAGTATTTGAACTACAAGATAACCCACCAGAACTGTTTGTTCTGACTTCACTGACAACAGAAACAGACGACTGAGAGCCACTTTCGGGACATTGACTGTTACTACCGGAAGCAGCTTTTGCAATGTCAGTATTAATTGATGAAGAAACTTCATACATCTTCTTGAGCTCTTCAGGAGACATCCCGCTGAGTTTTTCTGATGCCATCTTAATCAGTTCAGGTGTCATTCCATTGTGGTTCATGCTTGGAAAATTTGGGCCATCTGCTTTAAAAGCAGCAGCAACTTCAAGCATTTTCTGAAGCTCTGCAGACTTCATGCCGCCAATCATTTCTGTGGCAGCCTTAATTATGTCGGGTGACATTCCTTCCAGACCCATGGCAGAAAGAGAACCAGGATCGGCTTTTGAGACATATTTCTGGAATAATCTAAAATATTTTCACAAGAATAGGTAAAAATTTCCTTCTATGATATGGTAAGAACAAAAAATGATCAGGGTTTTTATCGTCTAGAAAGTTAAAAATGATTAGCATCATATTTCAGATTTTATGGTACAAGCAGTTGAATGATCAAGGAAAAATTCTATTTAAAGTCCATGTTAGAAAATGTTGAAGAACGCCACCAGGACAAAAGAACAAGAAATGAAAATTCTCATAAAACATGATTAAGCTTCACAATACCTGATAGCTTCAGGATTATCTTTGAAAGCTTGTAAATTTTCAGGGCTAGCAGATAAAGTCTCGTAAGATCCACCATTTTGGGAGCACTCACCATCGTAAACTGGCTGGGTTACAGTGTATTCAACGGAACCACTATGCTGTGTAGGCACTGGTCTGGTTTCTTCTTCCTCAATTTCCTCGATGAAACCTACTCAGTATATGTATAAAACATATATAAAAAAGGTGCATTTTGATGCCCATCATAGTGCCATAAGTTTTTATCACAATACAACAGAAAAAAATTGTAACGAAGATGGAGAGAAGAAATGTACATTTTGATGTACCAAGTCCTCCATCTTTCAATAACTTAGCATCTCTGCATTAAGTTGGCCATTTCCATTAACAGATTGTCATAACAAAGTAATTCACGCATAAACAGATGCAAGAGGAAATGAAATCCATGTTTTCACTAATTCAAACCTTAAGACACCTTCAATAGTCTCGTCCTCCGGTGAAAACTGATGAGCCCTGGTCAAGTCAGATAATGCTGCCTGGTGGATATCAAGGTTATTACATGGATATGGTTTCCAAAAGAAATAACACTTAACGTAAACGAAAATTTGGTGCTATCACAGAAAAAAAGGTATACATGAAATCACTCACTTCTAGTTTTCCTAGCTCCTTATATGCCTGACCTCTACGATAAAGAGCTTTGACATTCTTTGGGTCATTTTTCAAAACCTGTGACAGATGCAGGATTTATATCATTAACTGAAATTATAATGGTTTGAAATGAAAATTGAATAACATGAGATAATGGATAAATAAAGTAGTCTATGCTAGTTTGGACTGCCACCCTAATCTGGACCCGTCATCGAAGACAACATCTTCGACAACATTTGGATCAATTGTAGAAGACAATAGTCTAAATCATCTGCCGAAAGAACCAATCAAGCAAGTCAATGATGGTGATTGCCAAATCACCTAAAATCATCCCTCCCTCATCGTATGTTCTATGGGTGCAGACCTCCCCACCTCCAACCCCCACCTCCACCCAACAAAACTTAAAGCAATGAGCTCTTATGCAACCCATTCTGTTGTGACCACTAATGAATCTGAGAGCCTTGACACTTTATCTACAATATAATCTAGTGCATATTTTGCATCCAAACACTCGCTTCCATTTAGCAGAGTTGGTCGAATTCCTTCATGCATCTTTGGGTAATTAAACAAAAAAAAACTTCATGCTGACTAAAGCAACTAAGGTAATATTGATGGATACCTCCGAACCTTCTATGATGCAGTCCCCAAAGTTCCCTGTTTTCAAATAACATGACATGAGGTTCAGAGAACATTGTAACCGAAGAGTGCTTGACTTTGCTGAAGGGATGCCTTCCAAGTTGTCCTTAGCCTAGAAGTGATTTTAGTTTTAAGGAAATCAATCGTTAAAACACAACTACTCTCAAAAATCTCACAAACAGAACCGAACACTTTTATGTAGCCAAGTAAACATACTCGCAGATATTTGCTAGCTGCACCATGATACTGCCCTCGAGCATGAAGATCATTCCCCTGAGAAGAATAAATGTGATTTGCATGATCGGTAGAAGCAGAAAGCTTTAAAAATAACATTCAATTGATAGAAAAAGGCACAGCATAAAACAAAGTACTTGTAAAAAGCAAGCAAAGAGATAACATAATAACAACTAACTCATGGCTCAAAAACACACAGCACTTCATCCTTATGTCAATTCGGTTTCCAATTAATATAATGGTTGACAACATCTCAGTTCACACGCCATTTTTTTGATATTTGGAAACACATTAAAAATAACATTTCAAATTATCCGGTTCAATAATAAAGTGATAGGTTTCCACAGGAAATGCTTTCCTTTTGAATTTATCACCATATATGAAATCGAAAATGGGTGGATGTACATGGTTCAATCTGTGCGGGCAGTTTAAAATGTGTTCTGAGCAGATCAATAATATTAGAAAAACAAATATTTGAAATAGTATTGTTTTTTTTGAAACTCGAAATAGAAACATTTATATCTATATACTGAAATGTGCCTTTACTACAGTAAAAGAATACTTTAATGTGCAACAATGGCAATAAGAGGTAGTTCTTATGTGTGTGTAGTACTGAGATAAGCGAGCCAAATTTAAGATAGGGTAGATAACCTTCTTTGACCAGACAAGACCAAAGTTCAAATTTGTTTGCTCAACAGTCAAACTTTTCTTGTAATGTCCGACTCCTTTTGACCAATTCATTCAGCATAATAACATAATCCTTCATCAAGTGGAATTGAATTAACTTTAACATCTATTTTCCATACTTCCAACTTCAGGTACTTTCAAACGTAAAGAACTTGAGGAGAATATGTATAAGCATTTCACCATTGGGCAGGAAATCTGAATGTGGATGATGATAAGTTTGGAACGAGTAAGTGCAAAAAAGTAGGAAATTTGTCGAAATTCACATTAACAGTTCTCTTCCGCCCAATGGTTTATACAGAGAGACACAGCGATGCGGGACGGAAAAAAATGCTAATGATATTTTATATTTATATTCAGCAAAATCGATTAGCAAATTATTTTAATTAAGAAAAAATATTTTCTAGATAAATTATATGATAAATAAGATTTTGAATCCCGTAAATTAAGATATTTTAAAATTAAAATTAAACTGGATCGTATGATAAATAAGAATTTATCAATTTAAATTAGGGCGTCAATTTAAATTCAATAACTCAGATCTGAGGTTCAGGAATTTAGGACAGACGTCTCACAATTAAATCCAACAGTAATTGACACACAAAGAAATATCGGGTCGCACAATTAAAACCAAATAAATAACTCAAGTCAAGCGAATAATTTGTGTTGAAGTCAAATAATCAGCTTAGTGGGGTTCGGGAAAGAATTTACCAGCAATTTGAATAGGAGAAGAGTCACTGAAAATAATTAACTGATCTGATCGAGTACGGGCAACGCGAGGACAAAGTGCAAACGGCGCGCGGGTGCGAGCACAGGCGAGCGCGCGAGCGATCGCAGGCGGGCGCGAGCACAGGCGGCG
>JAEMOT010001591.1:196331-215175 GCA_019297695.1 Apostasia ramifera | reverse complement strand
GCAGCGCGGGCGGGCACGCGGGCAGGCACGAGGCGGGCTCGTCGGACGAGTCTGGCGGAACTGCACGGCGCTGCGAGCGGAGCAAGCTTCGGAGGTAGGTGAGTGCGCAAAGATTTTTTTTTTTTGTTTTTTGAAAAGTAGATAACTAGGCTAATTTGAGGATTCTCACCAAAGGCCAACCCTACCCTTTCCTTCACTGGAATATCGACCCCTTAACCCGAATCTAAGCTCTGAGAAAACTCAAACATAATTTCATTCATCAAATGCTATCCTTTTTACAATGCAAGGCGACCTCTTTATATAGAGAGATCTCATGTAAAAATTTAAAAATACAATATTAAATGCAGAAAATAAAATACCAAATAAATAAAAGCAAATATGGAACTAATTCTATTACAATAAAATAAAATCAGCTTCAAATATGGTAAGTCTCCAAATCTTCCAGATATGCTATAACGTCATTCTAGCCATCCAATTCGACGCTGATCTGTGTCCCCACCACACAGAAAGAGAGAGAGTGAAAGAGAGAGAGAGAGAGATTGAAGTACACATATGGTTTATACAATGGCATAACAGTACACCAGCATTCTAGGAAGCTTAGAAAGCACATGCCATGCATTTACATATTACGTATTTAACACATCTAATACCTGAAGCTGCAGAAAGTATGTTTACCAAGACAAAGTGATGCAATAACGAGATTAACTATTATCATGAGATTTGCTGAATCAATAGATTAATCGTCACAGTTTGGAGAAGTCAGCAAGACGTAACAAGCGCTAAATAAAGTATAACGGTGGAGACTCGAACAAATGTAGTATACAGTAACTAGACTTGAACACAAGAAGCAGCAGAAATCACTAATCACCTGGGAAATTGCGGGCACCAGAAAACACTATTTAGTGGGAACAATACCACGAGTAAAGTTTAAGGTGAAAATTAGTTTAAACGGCTAGTTACTGATCCCTTTGAGCAGTAAACAGCAAGTCTTTGTAGTGGATCAGAGCTGGCTCTAGTATGATGTTAAAGCCACTCCAATAGATTTCTTTACCTCTTTATAGAAGACAGATGTTAAGTACATAAAAGAACATAGCTGGCACACATTTGTATATCTACCATATGCAACAAATTCAACGTAGTTAACTATATCAAATGTAATTTTATCAATGAAGGATAACTGAAATTTTTCAAACCTCTTTTACATAAACATAAAAGAAAATTGAAAAGTAGTAACTCATATTTACATAAGCTAAGCACTCACCTTGAGTACCATTGAAGTATAAAGTAAAACAATTTATTTTGAGTACAATGTGAAAGGAATCTTTTGGCAACTTTTCAATTACAAGCTAGAATACTCGAAAACAAATGCATGAACACACTTTACCATTAAGGAAGCATCTCTCTAATCGGAAATAAAGGAAGAGATTTCATAGAACCAATCCAACATATACGAGAGTCAATTTGGCTTCAACCAAATGACCTCTAGGTCCAAATAGGTACAAGTGGGCCAAAGTCAACAACTGTTGTTCCTCACTTCCCACTTGAAAAATCTCCTTATAACCTACTCACGAGAAACTATTTAAAATGAGTTGACGGACATCTCTAAGGGTGTATGTATACTCCTTATAGTCTGTAAGTAGGCATCCTAGCATATTCTATCAGGAACTTTCGACACGAAAGCTAAGCACAAGCAATCTTCCCTAAGGAGATGAAGGATATACCTCTTTCTTTAGCATCTCAGCTGCATTAGCTTGGTAAATTATTTGAGCATCTGCATGAACCCTCAAAGATGCAAGCTCTTCAGGGGAAGCACTAGCCATCTTCTCAGTCAGTTTAACCATATCCTCCGGCTTAGAATGTTTAAGCTGCTCCTTAGCAAGTTTTAAATCCTCGGGCTTCATACTCCTCATACTTTCAGTTGCTAATTTCATGAACTCAGGATTCGAAAACATCTGTTACCAGTCAAAGCATCCCAAAAACAAATCAAATTAGACATGTCAGATATAGATAATTGAAATAAGCAATCAACTACAACTGGCTGACCATCTTACCGCAAGTACACCATCTAAAAGTTCCTGAAGTACAAGTCCATAAAAAGTAAAACCATAAAAAATAAAATCTATCATATGGTCATGCAGCTAATATGTATAGTGATACTTAAGAAGTTGCAGATGCTAAAACGTTCATGTACTAGCAAGTTCATACGAAGTGAAGCGTCAACAACCACATCATCAATCATCACCTTTAGCCAATGTTGAACTTCATGAATCCTTTCTCACACTATACTTACTGCAATAACTGCAGGTCTATGTGCACAATTTCATACCAAGAGATCTCTTCATTTTTTATAAAATAAAAGAAAGGTAAAATAAGAAGAGTGGTTCAACTAATATAGCACATCAATATAGTATTAACACTAACATATTATGAAGTTCAAAGGAAGTGAAGCATTCATCAAGCTAATCATCAATTATCAGCCTTAAACCAACCACTAGGGTTCACCATCATCGGTCCTTCCTCACACTAACTGCTATAGAGGACAAAACACCAAAGTTCGTGCAAAGAGATCTCTTTGCTTTCTTAAAACTATTAAAAGAGAGGTGAAGCAAATGAAAATGGTTCAACCAAAGCTCGCACATCAAAATAGTAATGCACTAACTTTAGGACAACACCAACAAGGTAATCCCATCAATGGGAACATTGCCAAATTAAGAACTCAAGATGGAGCATGTAGCCTTACGTATTAAACTACTCAGAAGGCAAAACATTTCAAAGTTTTGTTAAGTACATCAGTAGCTTGAATCACACAGTGGGCAACATGCATAAAGTGCATAAGTAACACAAACATTACAATTAATAGCAATTAATAGCTAGGAACGATTATGAAGACAGTTATGCACCACAGTATACAACCACTCATGAGCACAAATGTTACTTACAAGACAAAAGAATCATTAGCAACATCCAAGCACAATCATGAGGACACAGTCATAGATGACAGTCTACAATAGGCTACAGGAAGTCATTGAAATACTATTCAAGTAACACACTGTAAGTTACAACACATGAACAATACACTGTGGGTGTAGATAACAACTTTGCACAGAACAGGTAGGGGTGGTATAGGAGCCGCCACTTAACAAGAAAGGTCAGCTCAATGTGATTTTTGATACCATATTAGGGAGAGTGGGACCATTGGTCCCAAATACCAAGAAATCACATGCTCTCATGTAGAAAAAAGGGATATAAGAAAGTACTTAGGAGGCATGCCATTGTTACTGATAAGAAACCATTAACCACACAACCTAAACTACTACTTGGAAATACCAAAATAAATAATACTATCACTAGTAGAACATATGGAAGTCTATCTAGATAAACAATAACAAAATCCGCAAAATGTGGATGCATCACACATTTATTTTTAAACCGTATATTCTAATCCTAAAACTTCGTAATCTCTTTATGATGCAAATTTTTACCATATCTCATTTATAAAGTACAATTTAGATCATATTTTAATAAATATGATTTCACATTAATAAATGTAACCCATAGGGAGAATGATGCAAGCATAAATGCGATCGTAATCTAATTTTGTACCATATCTCATTTGTAGGTTGTGCTTTGAAGGTATATAGTATTGAACGCCCTTTTTTGCTTGCCAGGTTAAATTTAACATAAGTTAAAATTAATCTTCTAGGTCACATCCACAATTCCAATATTAAATTAACAATATTTCAAATTCTACACAAATTTTAATATTAAAATCAGCTTTATTTCACATCCAACATAAATTTTAAAATAAAAAACTAACTTTATTTCACATCCAATACATATCCCAAAATACAATTAATTTTATTTCAAATCTTTCACAAATGTTAAAATAAAAACATTACAACAAAAGTTATCTTAGAAAACCCAATGAAAAATAACTCCACAAATAAACAGTAAATATACTCTCACAATAATAAATGCAACTCGTAGAGGGACAATTGCAAGACGAAATGCGGCAGTATGTAAAATCTAAAATCAGTGAATTTTAAATAAAAATTTATTGTAAGTAAGCATAATTATTTTTTAAAGTATAGTTATATGATAATAAAAAATCTCATAAATTAAATTTTTTTAAACTTAAATTAAACTGAAGCGCTTGATAAACTAAAACTTATCAAATTATATTAGGAATTGTCTGTTATAATTCATGAAGTTAGATGCATGGTCTCTCAACTAAGATTTGAACTAATAATCAATCTAACCAAATAGTTTCTACTAAAATTGAATAATCAAAAATTATGAGTTAGAAAGATACTAGACCTCACTAAGGTCTTAGGTACTACTTATATATAATTTGACCTTTCAATGTGAGCTCTATCAAGACACTTACGACGCTGACGAGCGTAGGGGAAAGCAGGTTGGTGCAATCATACAACGTGAGCGACAGGGCTATTGGAACACCGAAGCGAGGCAACAAGAGGGCTGTGCAGCGCTAAAGACGACAATGCTGGAGGGCTGCTAGGGATCTGATAGGTTGTTGCACGTTGGAGGCAAATTGGTGTAGGGCACAAAGGAAACTATTATTCTACGTAAAGCAGGAAAGGGGATGTTAACGTTAGTATGCTCAAAAAAGTCATTGACGGAAAGGGGGTGGAAGAAGAAGATATCCAACCAGGGTTCAATGTGAGGGGACCACAAGGAAGCCCAAGCGGAGGAATCATCTTGGGATGTTCCCACTCACAAGTACCATGTGGAAACGAATGTGGGCTGTAACACTGGATTGACGGTGTGGTGTTTGTTGAGGCGAAGCAGAATCAAGGGGCAAGAAGATCTATTGCTGAAACAAAACGATGACAAGGCCAGGTGATGCGGGACAGATGAGTAATGATGCAGTTTTAGAGATCAGCAAAATTATATGTAGCAGAATAGTCACAAATCAATGCTAAATTTTCAGGAGTCAATTTTGCAATGACTGAGAAATCAATTAAACCCGCAAAACCAATTAGTTTCAAAATTTTAAATAAATTAGATCGAAGGTAATTAAAAAATTACCAATTTATATTAGGGCGCAATTCGATTTTCAACAAATCAGAAACGAAGTAACAGGAACATGGGAACTGACAATATTTAACCAATAATAATTAAATTGCACTCAATAATAAAAGGTCGCACAGGAAGAACAAATTCGAGCAAGTTACAAGCGAGCAGAATGATCCAGAGTATTCGATTTAACCCGGTTAAAGGTTGCTGAAATTTGTACCTGAGTCAGATGATCCAGGGACCACGATGTAATTTTTCAAAATTAGGGCTCGACAGCTGTGGCGGCTTCGGGTGCACGGGAGCTCTTTGAGAGAGGGCGCGCTGGCGTGCGCGTCGCGTGGACAAAGCGTTGGCGCGCGACCCAGACGGAGAGCGCGAGGGGCCAGGCCACGCGAGCAGACCGCGCGAGGGGCCAGGCGCACGGAGGAAAGCAGAGCTTCGCAAGCGCGTCGAGCGGAGCCGATGTGTGCGCATCGGCGTAACAGACATAATCGCATCGTGAGCAATATTGAGGCACGACGATGCGCCAGTGTCAGATCGAAGTCACCGAGCTGGACACAGGAACGCAAACTAGCAGGCAGAGTTGACGAAAATGAGATGAGGTGAATGCTGAAGAGGTGTAAGATGAATAGAATTGAACCCATAGAGAAGGAGCTGGAGCGGGTGGAGTTTAGGGATTCTCACCCAAGGCCCAAGCCTTTCCCTGTCCAAGATATCGATTCATTCCAAAATCAATTAATCCCAAAGAAAACACAAATCAAGTTTATTCAGCATTAAAAAAAAAAGAATAACAGGAAGGCGTTTATATAGATCTCCATACAAACTGACTCAATAAAGAAAATATATAATGTAATAAATTTCTCACACAAACGAGAAAATACCAGATAACATGCCTAAAATAACAATCACAGAAATAGAAACAACTAATATAAAATAAATGCGGGAAATAAAATCATCCCAAAATAAAATTTTCAATCAATTAGAATGAATGGAAGATTTCCAATCCACCGAGTCAGCAATTCGTAACATTCATCTTTCAAAATCTGTCCTAATAATCAATCATTCCAGATCGAAGCAGTGGAGCTAGATCTCGGTCATCGACAATAAACTCTGCCAGGAATGAATCGACGGCCGATCGTAGTGTCCCCACCACCAGAAGAAGAAGGAAATAAGAAAGAGATTCTTTTATTGTCTTAATGATAACTAGGATGTCAAAGGATTCACTTAAGGTCGCCTCATATAGAACATCATCAGTATGAATTTCGACGATGACATCACCACTAGTTCGGCTTAGTCAAGACTCATATTTAGTCTTGATATTTTGTGTATTCTTATTTTTGTTATGTCACTCAAGTGTTACAGTGAGATGTTTTAAATAATTGAGTGTGTTTATATTTTATTATTTTGAGAATTTAAGTGAGGTATACTTATATATTTGAAGGTGCATGAGTGACTCTTAGAGGTGAAGTTGCATATATTTTATAAACCTATATTTTATGGGAATGTATGTGTAAACATGTGCAAGAAGATAACTGATCAGACCCATGATCATACCATACTATCCGAACAGAACCCAGAACTGCATACTGCGCATTTGGAGGATCAAACCATCCAGTCTCATAAAAGGACCATCCGATCAGTCCATTCCAACAACTACCTACATATTTACAAATTCATAGCCCTTTGATCTTTGATAAATGTTGGTTGATGGAAGGCTTCTTTGACATGGGATAACCTTTAGAATGAAGAGGGAACACAAAGAACTCAATCTTGATGTTGATTTGAAGAATTTGATAAGCATGGAGGTTCCATAGATGGTTGAAGTGGAGGGGATCCCTTGAAAGCAACTTCGAAGAGGAAGAAATCTGAATTAGAGATTCTACAAATTTGATGCACTTTTTAAGGGATCGATAGGTTGGGGTTGAATCCTCGTTATCACTTTCCCTGTTATCTTCCCATTTACATTTATTTTCCCATCAATTTCACATAGCACTTCCAGCTTTCTACCATCATATAACATGTCCACATGTTTGGAGACTTATACCAAAATTGTTTAGTCCAAAACTTTGAATTCGAACCTTATATGGACGTCTTTGCAGCAACTTTCATCTAATTTTCTTCTAAATTTCTCATGTGCTTTGGCAAACATATATATGTATTGTTATGTTTGATACATGTTTAAAATCTCACTTCACAGTTGTGCTGTTTTAATTCTAGGTATTTTATTGAATGTTCTTCAAGCCCAACACTTCTTGGGGATGTGAACAGATCCTGGCCTTTTCTTGGGAATGATTTGCTAGGACTTTAAAAAAGTAAGGGCATGTTTCTACTGTTTTCTTATGGAGAGCATTGAAATTGCTGCACCATGCATGTTCACATCATGTCATATAAGAGGACTCTTCATATAGAGGTCCAACATATCTAGGAGATAGAGTTTTCTTACTCTGTGTGGCAATGATTGATGATCAAATGGTGGACAGACCTATAAGACCCATTAGAACGGGCATTTTGGGTTTGGTACAAATGAAATAATCCCCACTCATAGTGAAACGAAATTATTTAGTATCCCCAATCCATAGTAAATATGAGTGTTACCATGCCTCTAGCCCACTTACACAAGTGAGTCCACAAAGAAGTCAACATGACTCTTACAACAAACACAACCATATTGAAATTTTGGAGTATGAGCATTCACAACTTCACTTCAGAGCAAAAATGTTTTCTATCATGCTTCTTATGCATGTGTAGAAGAATAGGAGTCATATTCGTTTCCAAAAAGTTGATAGTTATAAGTTCACATCACTCTACATGTTAGTAGAGATTTAAAAGCGGAAAAGCGTGACAATCTTCATCTGGACTAGTGTAAGGATGGAACATATGATTAGGTCTTACAATGAGTTAAGTGTGAGGTCATATACACTGGATGATGAGAGCCAAGAATACGTTACTATTAGACTGTCGATTCGTCCCAGACAAATTCTACACCCGATAATCGAGATCTCACTAAGTGGTGTCAATCTGAAAGGATGGATAAGCAAAGAAGATTTAGCAGATATGCATGATTGGTGGTTGATTAGCATGATTGGATCCCATTATAGATACTTTATTTCGAGTAGATAATTCCCAGGACTTTAAAAAAGTAAGGGCATTCCCAGAACTTTAAAAAAGTAAGGGCATTCCCAGAACTTTAAAAAAGTAAGGGCATTCCCAGAACTTTAAAAAAGTAAGGGCATGTTTCTACTGTTTTCTTATGGAGAGCATTGAAATTGCTGCACCATGCATGTTCACATCATGTCATATAAGAGGACTCTTCATATAGAGGTCCAATATATCTAGGAGATAGAGTTTTCTTACTCCATGTGGCAATGATTGATGATCAAATGGTGGACAGACCTATAAGACCCATTAGAACGGGCGTTTTGGGTTTGGTACAAATGAAATAATCCCCACTCATAGTGAAACAAAATTATTTAGTATCCCCAATCCATAGTAAATATGAGTGTTACCATGCCTCTAGCCCACATACACAAGTGAGTCCACAAAGAAGTCAACATGACTCTTACAACAAACACAACCATATTGAAATTTTGGAGTATGAGCATTCACAACTTCACTTCAGAGCAAAAATGTTTTCTATCATGCTTCTTATGCATGTGTAGAAGAATAGGAGTCATATTCGTTTCCTAAAAGTTGATAGTTATGAGTTCACACCACTCTACATGTTAGTAGAGATTTAAAAGCGGAAAAGCGTGACAATCTTCATCTGGACTAGTGTAAGGATGGAATATATGATTAGGTCTTACAATGAGTTAAGTGTGAGGTCATATACACTGGATGATGAGAGCCAAGAATACGTTACTATTAGACTGTCGATTCGTCCCAGACAAATTCCACACCCGATAATCGAGATCTCACTAAGTGGTGTCAATCTGAATGGATGGATAAGCAAAGAAGATTTAGCAGATATGCATGATTGGTGGTTGATTAGCATGATTGGATCCCATTATAGATACTTTATTTCGAGTAGGGATTTGGGACGAACTAATACAATTGACCCAACATTTGCAAAAGTCGATCAAAACTTTCTTGTATTTTTTTGACTTAGTATAAGGTCATCACAATATCATAAAAAATTTGCCTTGTAGGCAAAATTTGAGTTAATTTTGTAATGATCCGAGCCCAATTAGGATGAACCAAATCTAGGCAAACCAATTTTAATGACCTGAATCAGTGAGTGAGTCCTAGATTAACTTATTTGGTCTAACCAAAATTGAGTCAAAACTGAATCAACAAAACTAAAAGTTACCTGAGTTTGTCCCTTTGATATGAGCGTTAAACTGATCTGTTAGAGCAAGTTCCCAATAAGTCAATCAATTAGAGAAACAAAAGCAAGCAAAAACCACAAGCAACATGTGATGGATTTCCTTGGACTCTTGCAGAAGACGGACGAGTGGCTGTAGTACACGATCATATGGGCTTTGGCACGGTGATGGCGATCACAAAGGAGGGGCCACAACGTTGAACATTGTCAAATTGCAGTAATGGATGCTGGGCTAGGTGTTGTCACGAAAACTAGAGCAGCTTTTGAGGTGCGAGAGCAAGCCATAATGGCATCGCAGTTGGTATTAGGCATGACAATCGGTGCTTGGCAGAACAGGCATTATATCATTAGAAGAGGTGATTCGAAGGTACAAGAGGCCCAACTTCACACAAATTGATCATATGATCAGATGGGAGGCATCTTGTGAACAGTTGATTATGTAAGATCAACTAGTGTCAATCTTACCGTCAATACATTGCAAGATCAATATAGATAGAATTGACATTCGGCAAGATTAATTTGAAATTCTAAATATAGACGTCAAAGTTCAAAACTAAAGAACAAAGGAGTATAAGAAGGCTTGTTCTATCGAATCCAAACTGAAGCTTTCTGCTCTAAGTCATGTAGAAGCTCTGAACTGAAGCTCTAAAAAATATCTACATTGTAGGGAATATAGAAATTGAAGAACTGAAGATCTGTAAAAGAGCAAGTAGGAGATCCTTTAACTCCAATACGAAACTAATGTAAAATACGTATATTATGATACTAAATTGATGTAGAACATGTATACTGTGATACCCACTAGTAGAACACCATCGCTCTCATATCAAGTTAATATAGAACACGTAAAGGAGAAAGGGAAAAGACTAGAAAAAAGGAGAAGTATAGGGAAAAAGAAGAGAAAATTAGAAGATACTTTTATTAATTCATTAAAGTCTACACATTACAAAGTTATATAGCTTATTTATAGAATTCCAGCTCTAACAAACTAAAAAAAAAATAAAGGCTAATAAATCCAAAGGGATAATTACTGATAATCTCAAAGATAATAACTAACCTCCCTAAATTGTCAAATATTTAAATTTTAGTAAAGATAATTAAACTAATCACCATCCTCCTCTAATAATTAAATACTTTAGTTCTAATTTAGAGTGTGACATGCAAGACCTCCTATAATATATGCAAGGCCTTAATGTAAGATAAGTTGGGTCATCTGCAACTTAGCAACAATTGCCAAGACAAAAGGTTTCACTTCTCCTTCTTACACCCAACATTCTAATCATTTCTTTGAACATTTGTCATCTTTTGGTAGATATTAATTAAAATTTTAATGAATGGCTAATCTTGTTACTTGAAATTTGAAAGTCATTGGGACTCCTCATTAGGATTACCACAAGCACCATCACTAGAATTCGTTTCTCCATTTGGTTTCTTTTTTTTCATTCATTTCATAACCTCTCTAATTTCTAGACATTATGTAAAAAATTGCAGCTAAAAGGAGACTCAATTAAGTCATATGCCACAGTACTGATTCAGTACAAAATCTCAAGTTTTTCATCATTGTTTATATGTCCTATAACCCATAAATAACATAAAACCAATACCATAGACAAGAGGATTTACTTTCCTTTCTTTGCACCCAACCTAAAAGTGATAATCATTTCTTTGAACTGCCATCTTTTGGTAGACATTAATTCTAAATTTGATAAATGAATAATCTGTTCGATCTAGGAAAGGGTCTAAAGGGAGGTAAATAGTCAATGAATTAAAATTTATTTTAATATAAAATTTTAATTTACTCTATTTATATTATAATTAATATAACTCACAAGCACAAGTTAACAATAATAAAATGTTCAAGTAATAAGAAGGTAAAATCACAAAGAACACACAATATAACGAGGTTCAATACTTTAAGGTGTCTATCTCAAAATTATCCTGACCTCAAAAGTATCATGTATCTCAGAAATACCCTGAAAGTGTCTAAAAAATGCCTTAAGATGTCCCAAAATGTCCTCACATGTTTAAGAAGTGTTCTTTAATTTTTTTAATATTATTTTATTAAGATACGTCATATGGTGTATTCGACACAGTGTCCCCGCATATCCGACACAATGTCCCTAGTCTTTGTGTGTCCGACACAAATATTACGTGGTTTTTAAAGTGTCCATGCTTCATAGATCAAAGTTAATTGATCATTTAGTCGATCAAACTAAATAACTTCTAAAAAGCTTATTTCAATTGGGATACTATCGTCCAATCAATCACAGGTTTCTCAATTGATAATTTGATCAATCATGAGATAAATCAATAGCTAACAACAGTATCCATTAATTTTCACACAGGTTAGTTTAACTCATTTTTAATCAATCTAAATTCGATCCAACTAATATCATATCCTAAGTACTCAAAGATCCACACATCTCCTAACACTCTAAGGACAATTTTACAATAATACTACTAAAATAAAAATAATAAACAATAAACTTAATCTTCAATTAAGCTCTTCTTAACCTTCAAGCTTGCTTATCAATCTTGATGACTCCAACACTTCATTACAAGCTTGATATCATGCCCCAAGCTCCCTTTACTATGACCATTGTGTGGAACACCAAGTAATAATTCATCAGGCCTACACACACTAACTTAAAATATCAATAATCATCAACCAACTTAAAAATTGTGACAAATATTAGAACACATGATTATACAATAATCACAATAAAAAAACCAATATAAACCCGTTCCTTGAAATTTGAAAGATGCATTCAACGTTGGAGTCACTGGGACTACTCATAGGATTACCATAAGCAAGACCACTAGAATTTATTCTCCATTTTGATTTTTTTTTTCTTTCATTTCAAAATATCTCCAATTTGCAGACATTATATATAGAATTACAGCCAAAAAGACATTCAATTAAGTCACATGCCATAATACTAATTTAGCAACTAATCTCATCTATTCTATCACTATTTAGATTTCCCTATGACCCATAACTTATATAGCAAACTCAAACAAAGTTATACTATTCCTTCTTCACACCTAAGTGAGAATCATTTCTCTGAACATTGGTTATGTTTTAGTAGACAATAATTGAACTTTTGAAGAATGAATAACCTTGTTCATTGAAATTTGGGATCATTGGGATGGCTAATAAGGATTACCATAAGCAATATCACTAGAATTTATTTCTCCATTTGATTTCTTTCTTTCCATAGTATTGTCATCTGTAGATGTTATGTACAAAATTGCAATCAAAAAGATATTCAATGAAGTCACATGCAACAATAATAATTCAACACCTAATCTCATGTTTCATATCACAGCATAGACTTCATTGAATTAGACGACAGTTTATGTGACAAGAATCTACAAATATTTTGATCTCTATTAAGATTGAACATTGGAAATTTCATTTGGTTCCAAAAAAAAAATGAGAGCTAAGGATCAAGCCCATAAGATGGCACTGAGTGTTATAACACTTTCCACTAGTGAGGATTGTTTTGAAAGTGGTTACCTTACTGGTCTACGGTGGCCATAAATCTTTACCACTTAGGAATCTTGTATATCCATGTACCTTTTCAGAAAGCAAGTATTCAAGATGTTGCGTAAGTCAGGTCATCTATTCACAACATTGTATGCATATTTTCACTCATGATGAGTTATAGAGAGATAGAAAGACCACATCTCAACTATTCTGTGTTTGTCTCCCTCAATAGGAAGAGTTATCCTATAATTATCTTGAAGAATCATAGGATGGTTCTATATCAACATAGTGATCGCTACGATATGTTAGTGAAATTCCATTTCTGTCTTTTCTCATTGCATTGAACTACCGAAATAGGGAATAAGCAAAGGCTCAAGACTTTAATGCTTTCAATTCTTCAGCTTTAGCTATGTGGCCCTCATTAAAAAAATTCTACCACTGGCAAATACTTGCCAAACCTTATGTCAAACAATGATTCACCAACCACTACATTCAAGGATCCCACTTTATTCTCAAACCTGATGGCTCGATTGATTGCATTCTTATAAGCTCATCTTGCATACAAATTTTTCGGTATCCAAGTCCTGCATCCACTAAGAGCATTTCATCCCTGAAGCGAGAGCATAAAACAAAAGATTGTGAAGCATTTCCAAAACATAATAAGAAATTAGAATTAATTATGTTTCATTTCTTCGACCGGAAATTGGTAGGGAACCTGCGACAGCGCTTCTTAAGCCAGCGGTCAATTGGAGCATTTGTTGAGTATCGCAAGGAGTATTTCAAAGTTGGTAGTTACCATTCGAGTGGTACTGGTCAAAGCGTACCAACTCCAACTAAAAAAGAAAAAAAAAAGACTATCCACTCTAAACTAAAAAAGGTTTGAAAGCAATTCAATGAAGCAAGTAGGCCCCCTCATTTTCTATTAGCTTGGTTGAATCCGCATTCAATTAATAGATCTTATTTTTCTGAGGAAACTAGATCTCTAGGAATTTGATATACATAGTATTTAACATTGATGTCCATATGGGTATTCATAAATATTCAATGATTGCATCATCTCATTGCATTTCATGTGGCAACACCACAACAGTCATTTTTTTCCATCAGATTCTCCCCTATCTCCAGTGTTTACTTTTATGCTCTCATTCCAATAGTGCATAACCACATCAAACAATTTGTTCAATGATAATTCTTTATTTTCATGCCTTTAACTGCTCATAAATTTGAAGAGCACTGGGCACTCACTTGTGCATGATGATTCACACCTTTAGCTCATAAGAGTAAGGATTATCTTAATGCAGCAAATTATTAGTTATGTGACATTCACTCATCGTGAAAACTGAAATCCGTAAGGTCAAATTGCATTCCTTTAGTTTTTCTGAGCAACATTGAAAAGATTCCTACCCTAAAATCAACCTTTAGGAAAGAACACACGGAAATAATGTACGCGTAAAGATTAAAAAGTTTGATGCCCCGGATGCTTCCTCAAATTACCAGGGAAAGATTATTTCTAAAACAAGCAAACAAAAGAAATTTCACATTTTTTTAAAACCCTCGTTTAACAAATTTATCCAAAAATCTTGCTTAACAACCCAGGGAAAAAAAATCCCCCAAAAAACCCAATTTCTCTTTTTCAGATCGCTCTGCAAAACACAAATCCATCCCTAATTCTGCGGAAAGAAAATTTAGGAAGAGGACATGAAAGATGACCTGCTGCTGCATCCTTGCCAGCTCGGCCGGAGGCATCTTTCTCATCCGTTCCTGGGCAAGCCTCATGAGTTCGGGATCCATCATCGCGTTGAACATTGCGAATCACCAGTCTCCAAACCTCGCACCCGATCGCGAATACTCGGTCCCCTTGAGACACAATGGCACCGAGGAGAAAAGAAAAGACGAACAAGAACAAGGGTTTTGCGGAATGTTTCGATCCAAGAAGGGTAAAACAAGGAATCGCCGAGAGAAAAAAAAAAAAAAAAATGGAATTTTGGTCTCTGACTGGTATATGGGTCAACTTTTTCATAAAGGAAACTTTTTTTTATATATATAAACAAAAAAGGAAAACCTGACTTCTTTTTTATCTCATTAAAATATAAATCGATTTTTTTTTATATAAAAATATACAACTCTGTTTTAAAACAAATAAACAAATGCAAATCCGTTCCAGTTGATTCTTGTTTTATTTCATCATTTTAGCCGTCCATTTCTTCTTTAATTATACTGCATCTAAAATTACTAAATTATATCCCAAAATGTGATTATTTAAAAAAATTAAAAAGCAAAATTTACTTCTCAATAAAAAATTTGCAAAGATACATACAATTTTAAAAAAAAATAATTACCTACATGCCACACCATTTAATTTTATTTATATCTTACCCATTCATTCTTAGTTAATTACGCTATGCACACTCAAAACATTATAAAATCTTACATACACACATTTTAACTTATTTCTATTATAATGAGTAATCATAATTTTTCAATAATCTAACTATAATTAGATTACAAAAAATCTGAGTCGTTCATCATATTATTTTAAGAATATATTTAAATATATTTTGAACGAAAATCTTAAAACCTTAATGTTTAGGTAGCGGTAAAGGAATGAGACATCCGCGATGTGAATGAGACGTCCATTAAGAATAAAAATATAATTTTAATGGTTTACTAACAGAAAATTTTTTTTAAATAAATTTTGATTAAATTTTAACTCAAGTGTGTGTATGTAAGATTTTATAATATTTTGAGTGTGCATAGCGTAATTAATTAAGAATGGATGGGTAAGGCATAACTAAAATTAAATAGTATAGCATATAGGTAATTATTCCTTTTAAAAAAATAAAAATTTTTCATAAATTAATTTTGAAAAGATTCCAAATTAATTATTATCAAAAATAATAATTTGAGTCTGTTTGTTTACAAGGCTAAATTTAATAAAGTTAAAATTAAATTTACATAGAGATATTTTTTATTGAAAGTTGTAAATAATTTAAAATAAAATTAATTATTATGTTGAAATACGTAAAAAATATATAATTAAATTTAATGAATAAGAGTAACAAGAATTAATTGAATTGCTAAAGAATCATACCTCTAAAGAGAGATGTGAATTAGACTCAATTCTAAACATGCCTTGGAATAGATGCAAAATTAGTGCTAATAATAATTAATATGGGTTTGAAGGAATCTACCAAAGGGAAATGAAAAATTTTAGACAATAATATTAAAGAGTTATTTACATAGACCTTAATAAACTCGATTTTAATCGCAAGATATAACATGCGTTTTAGCAATTTTAACAATTTTGGTAATTTTGGTACCGTTAGTTTTGATTTTCTATATAAATTAGTAAAATTTTGTAAATTAAAATTAAATTTATTAATGATAATTATTGAATATTCATTTTTGGAGAGAGATACATTTCGGTAGTTTCAGCCATATTTCGGTTGAAATTTGACAGTTTTGATTAAGAGTTACGGCTGAAACATAACATAATGTCAAGATAACAACGAACCAAATATCCCTTAAGACTTATTAGTTTTTTTTTTAATTGTAAAGACTTATCACTTATCAGTTATGATTAAGGGTGAGCAAAATATCTTGAAATTCGCTTGTACTTGGCTTAAATTTGATTTAATTTTCTTACGATTTAAAGTCAATCGCTTGAAATAAGTCTATTCAACTCGTAATCGATATTCGATGTATGTATAAAGGTTTTTTATATGTATATTAAAATAATTTTTGTACATGAATATATTATATAAAATATATTTTTGAAAAATTTATGTGTAAGTACATATATATTATTTAATTAAAAAATATATATGATAATATTATAAGTAAAATGAATATCTATAAAAAAAAAATTTAAATTAAACTTGATTCAATCTCAAAAATGTCAAATTTGAGTTGAGGTAAACTCACTAACATATGATTCGTTATCAACCCTCGTTAGCTATTAATGAAAAGTCACATTAGAGATTCTTTTACTTTGTTTGAAAAAAAAACTTTCAAACTATGAATTAAAAAGGATTTAGCAAGATAAAAGAATAGTTTTACTATCATAGCCTTTAAGATTACATGTAAATATGAATTCAGTGAGAAGAACTGATAAAGAACTTCTTGAAACATTGTCTATAAAGACAAACGAAGGATGTGGGAAAAGGCTGAACAATGGCAAGATAGAGTACAACGCAAGCGAAGCCTAAAGAGCATCAAATAACTGAACAACCCTACTTCATAAAGAGAAGCTAGGACTAATTGAAAAGAGAGAGAAAAAAAAAAGGAGAATTGAAATGAGAGAAGTCCGAGAGCTAAAGAGAGAATAAAAAGCTAATGTTTAGTATTAAATACATGTATTCGTGTTCCCTACTTTTTGATGCAAAGTAAGGCTAGACCTTCATAGATCGCGTTAATTCGTTCAATGTTATTATAACTAAGTTGAGTTTGGTTGACATTAACTTTAATATAAACTGAATACTCTTATTTACAACTACGTATTTACTAAATAATTACAGCAATTTATTGCAAATTGCTATGTTTAACATGCTCTACATCTAACTTCAAATTTGCAAGTTACATACTAATATCAAGAAAAATATTTTAAATGTTATTGGTCTTAGTTCACTACTTATAAGCCCTATCATATCATTGTGTATTTCTTAATGAATGGTTGTGATTTTCACATAGCATGAGCATTAACATGAAAATAAATAAAAGACATTTATTAGCAAAGCATAAGATCTAATTGTGTCATACATCCTCTCTCACGCATACTTTGGTAAACAAAAAACATCCTTACACCATCACCTGCTTACGTAGCTGATATGCGCTCTCTCAATAAAGAATGAGAAGCGCGATCATTCCTATGGCTACATTAATTAACGAATTTGGATATGCGATCAATTGCCCATCATAGTCATAATCATAGTCGTAGACATCCGCCTTGGAGATTATTGGAAGAATGACAAACAGAACTGTAAGAAAAAGAACAGTGATTGCTTTCTTGAAGGCCATTCCTCCTCTCTTTCTCTCTCCCTCTCTCTCTCTCTCACTCGCAGGGAAAAGGTTTCTTGCTTCTCTTGTATATGCAGCCAGCAAAGTGCATGACTCAAATATATAGAGAGACTAAGTGCTCTTTACAAGATTATGCATGAATACATTGGCCATGGAACTTACTAACCATTATAATGGGACAATTAGTCAATATTATTGAGAGAAAAAAATTACCTGTTAAAATTGATTAATTCAAAATAGTTTAACGGTTCTATTAATACTTTGTGATTTTTAATTGTCATATATATAGCGCGTCGTTGCTGGATTCTAAATCCCGGATAAGAAAAGCGGAGGGTTGCGTTAGGCAGTCGACAGCCAGTGTAAAACTTATCGAATCAATCATGACATAAATTCTTTAAAAAATTGCGCTAAAGCTAGAGTGTTCCCTAACAACGACGCGTTGTATTGCCTGAATATAGTGAGAAATGGGCAAGAGCAGCTGCATCGGTGCCCGGGTGTAGTGAAACATGTGCAAGAATTTTCATATCATAGACAAATACGAGTAAAAAAGCCAATTCATCATACTAGAACTCAAGTCAGCAGGATTAGATTAGAAATTTGAAATATAAGCAGTCTGACGGACAAGCTAATGAAGTTGGTGAATATTATGATTCATAGAAAAATTAATATTTTGTACCTATAACAAACAGAGTGTATGACTCAAATATATATAAAGACCAAGTGCTCTTTACAAAATTATGCATGAATATGTTAGCCACGAAACTTACTAAGAATTATAATGGGACAATTAGTCAATATTATTGAGAGAAAACGTTATCGGTTAAAATTGATTAATTCAAAATAGTTTACCAGTTCTACTAATACTTTGTATTTTTAATTGTCATATATATATATATATATATATATATATCTTTGTTGTCATGAAGTTACATAATATAACATATGTTGGTTCATGTTGATAAATAATTTCATCAATATGA
>JAEMOT010001591.1:168686-194604 GCA_019297695.1 Apostasia ramifera | reverse complement strand
ATATATATATATATATATATATATATATACTTACCCAATACATAAATCAATCGCCTTCTAAACTTTAAACGGCTAGACCATTAAAAGGCAATTGACTCTTAACCACCTTCTAAGGTTTAGACGGTGGTTGACTAGAAAGGCCACCCTTTTATAGAGGTCACTTCAAAGAGCTGCTATAAAATACTTTCGACTATTTTATTAAAATGATTTAACTATTTAACGACTTTAATAAAAGTGCTGTAAAAAAATATATATTATCCTAGTGACTTTTGATTGGCCAAAGAAGAAAGTTACTGGGTGCGAATAACGTACCATTCGGCACTCATCGTGCAGTGAAGCCCACATATATTCACTGTAGCGTACACCTGAAACTTTTTCCAAAGAGAGGGAGCTGGAGTCCTGAACATTTCATTTAAATCCCAAGAAATTTTTTAAATCCTAAGAAACTTAAACTTGAGATGAAATTTTAATCATTGAAATAAACATTAATAAATTTTTTTCAGCAGAATAATAGATACATGCTAAGAAACGTATTAATTCATTAATCCATTCTCAAAATCTTAATATTTAATAGCCAACCTAAAGATTTGAAGATGTCCAATGGTTCTCACCATTGAATTCAAAGAAACCTGACTTTATTGTAAGTATAATAAAAATATTAAAGATCATAGCTAATTATGAATAATTAAACACACAAATAACAATGATTAATTGTAATAAAGGAAGATTATTGCAACGATCAGAGTTTTTGAATTTTGCTCATATACAAAAAGGAAGAAGGAGATCAAAAAAGACATAACAAGAAACTATAAAGAAAGATCTTACTTAAATTTAAATAAGAATTTATTAATTAATAAAATAAAATAGAAACAAAGAATTCATATAGCTGACCTCACCTAGTGGGATTAAGACTTAGTTGTTGTTGTTATTGTATTCTAGTGATCAGAGTGAATCGTCACAACAAATCAAAAAGATTATTTGTCAAAACCATCGAAGGTAATAATGACTGGATGTAAAAAAGCATTCAATCGATAAATATGAAGGCGATAAATGATAGTAAGCTTTGTAAAGTCTGAAATATTATATCGCCTATAATATGTTAGGTTTTGCAAAAATGATTTTGGGCTAAATGCAGTTAAAAAATCAAAGTTCTAATTTACATATAATATAGGGTAAACAAATCTTGAGCCATTTTTCAAAGAAAAAAATTCAAAAAATCCCGAGTGTTGAACACCTCAAACTAGTCTATGAATTTTAAAACTTTAAGCAGGTCCTTGAGGTTAATAGAGCACTTTAAACTGGTTCATAAGTTTTCAAATCTTTCACACAATCTTTGAGATTTATAGAGCATTTCAAATTAATTCCTCACCACTCTTCTCAAGGCAGCAAAATTTAACAAAAACTTCGTAAAAAATTTTAAAATTTATGAACGATTTGAAACACCCCATCAACTATACCCCACAATATATGGAACTGCTAAAACTAGAACAAATGGCATGATCAGGAATATATAGCTGCCAAACATAATGACAATATTAAGATATGAGGACATCAATACAGATAACGACCAGAGATTTTAAATGCATTAATTAATATACGCAACGATTACGCTTTTGTGATCGCTCTAACTTTCTATGATGAGAGCACAAGCATTGTAATTATCATGCACATAGGCCATGCATGTATGTGACGGTATGTTTATTACGTTCAAACAGCTAGATAATTGAGCCAGTCAATGGATGAGCATCATATCAGTAGTAAGTGGGAACTACTATTGATGTGGCATCCCTATTCGCCGGTTGAATGTTCGGCTGACCGAACTCGGTGATAATATTTTAAGAGGTACCAGTACAATAAAAAAAAAGTTTTTTTACCTCAAGGTATTAGCTTTTTATTTTTTGATGGTACAAAGTATTAGTTATAGCTGCATCAAAAAAAAAAGTATTAGTTATTGCTAATGTAACAGACATCCATACTATAGATTTTATTAGTAAACTTTGTTTACAAGTTAATGCTCAACATATATAAAAATTGAAGCTATACATTAAAAAATACACAATGACATGAGAAGGATCTAAGACCAATAACAAACTATATTTGATTTTATTTGAGTGTAATTATAATTTTATATTTAATTATGTGTTTATATGTATACAAAGATTTCTGACTCTCAATCTTAGCGTATGTGCCGACGAGAAATTAGTAAATGGGAACACGAAAAATCTCATCAAACCAAAATAATTTTGGCAAGTATATGTAACAGAAATCTTAATGAACAAAAGGAAAATTTGGCAAATAGACTTGTAACGTTTGTCCTTAAATATGAAATTCTTAGGTACATTGTGTTTAAGTTCCTTCTTACGATGATGATGAGGAAATCGGAAAAGCTCATCAAAAAGCTTTTCAAAAAAATTCGTCATCAAAGAAGGCTCTCATAGAAGTTTTCAACGAGCACCGACCGGAATGCATGACCAACAGAAACCTCGACCGAGGGAATAGCTCTATAAACATTGAGAAACAATCTCTGCCTCAAATAGCAATCAAAGTCCAATAGGTTAGAGAATCAATTATAGAATAGTGGCATGTCAGGCACAGCCAAACTATTTTTAAGAATGACTGTGCCAGGAAAGCTATATGCAATGAACTTTTGTGAACAAGAATCGAAAATATTACCCAATTATTTTGCTGTAAAATAAGCAGAGAAGGGAAGGCGGCATAGTGTATGGTTGATGATAAGTGAGACATTGCATGAGTGAAATCGAAGGTCTACCTAATGAGTATCAGGAAATCCTTCATCCAACGAGAGGTTATGTGGCGAAGATCTGAGCAGAGTTGTCTAGTCTTATGAGATCTTCCATTGGTGTTGAAAAATAAGAAGAAGAGAGCGACAACATACAACTGCATACGACTAGACGAAAGCGCGTTTTATTTAGTGCAAAAAAAATATTATCCCGCATTTTGTGGAAGTTGAAAGGCTTGTACGAGAGAAAAAATTAGATAACAAGAATTTACTCATCAAGAATCTTGTTAATATGAAACTTGAGGAAGTGCCTTAATTTTCAAACATTTAAATGAGACGCAAAGTATTGTAAATTACCTTACAGTAATGAAGATGATGCATTTTGATGAGAAACTATAGGCCCAATTGTTGCTAAGTTCATTGTCATGAAGTTTGGAAACTCTTGTGGTCCCTATCCATAACTTTATGCTGGCTAGAGTTCTTTCCATTAACCTTGTAACAACTAGCCAATTGGTTGAGATACGAACAAAGTAACAAGGGAATTTGAGCAGCGATAACCTAGTCACTGAGAAGAGAGGGAGAAGTCAAACTGATGAAAGTCCCTAGAACAAGACAAGTCTTGCATAAAGTCAGTTTCTTCACTGGAGGAGTCTAGATATCACAGTTGCAATAAGCTAAGAAGAGACTGTCATAAAGTGAAGACGGGCAAAAAGAATAAAGAGGGAAGACACAACTTCCTCTTCAATCACCACCACTGAAATTCACCTCCAAGTAATGTCGGTAGTCCAACAAAAGGGTGAGTTAATAGCTTACTAAGACATGGTAAAGTCATAAAAGCGGTAGACTTGAGCGTCAAACCATATGCAAACTAAAAAGAATCTTTTTCGTCTTCCACGTTGGCTTCAAAGTTGTTAAGATGAGAGAATGTGTTGAAGATTGCTTAGTCGTGGGGACATGCTTGAGACATGGCAAATCCTCGAGTAAATGCTGATGCTTTGATTGAGTAACCTGGAGAGGATCTTCCCTGAAAAACATGAAATTCATTATCTACTTTTTTATAATAATGAATGACGTGACATTTTTATGGTTAATGAAAGCTTCTCTTTTTTTTGCAAACTCAAATTAATGTACCTTTCCACTTGCCTTGGTGGAGAGCTAGAACCTGAACACTCTTTGACGTGCATCTTAGTTGTTAAATTACTATGGTAAGCCCTCAAAAGTAAACCATCTAGAAAAAAGCAAGAAATACAGCAGGGCAATGTCACATTTGAGTTGTTGATCGTAAATTTTTGTTTAATGATCCAATCCAGAAAGCTCAATGAATCAGCGAGCGTAATAGAACTTCATCCGACAGAACTAACGATAAATCCAACCTCTTACATGAATAACTACTCCATCGCACATAACCTTCCTTCCAAATTTAGAATCTCCAATGATGATTTCCCTTGTCCTGTGAAGCATCACAGTCCTTGGACGTGATGCATTCGGAGTGAGATTTGATAGCTATCAAGGATAGCTTCTTGAGGAAGCTTGATATGCGTGCTGTCAAATCTCCTTAGGTAATCTTATCACTAGAGTTCTCTATTTGTTCACCTGTGACTCTACGACTTGACTTCTTTATGAGGTGGCTGCCAAGGGACTACACATCTGATATCAGCTCTTTGAGGAGGCTATAATGAATCTTGCACTCTGAGCTAGAGGAGATTGAAGGAGGTGGTGAAAGCCAAGGGGATAACAAGATTTTGAACTCGGCACATGGTTTATCTGACGCCTGGGAGGCTACTAATGATTCTTTGCCAATCAATTGAAGCACGAGTTGTTTCGTGCTTTCAAGGAGTTGAATCACACATTATAACAGTCCAACATATCATAGACATTATCCACTTTGTCTTAAGATACCTCATGGTTTTAAAACACGTCTACATCGGCAAGAGTATGTTCCAACAAATACTCAGCATCTATCCCCTGTTTTGCTAATTTGAGATTCGCCTACGGATGTCATCCCTCTTGGAAATCACATTCACTCCTTTTTCAGGAATCAACATCCCAGTTGAGATTTGCACTACCATTGTCTAAGAGAATATGGAATGGCTCTAATACTATATGTAACAGATCAACCCATCATAGATACTGTCCTCTTTAGCCAAATAAGCCTCACGATTTTAAATCGCATTTGCATGGGTAAGGTTGTACTCCCATATATACCCAATATCGCTTTCGTGTTTTGGCGACGTGTGATTTGCCTAGATGTCACATGCAACTCTTTCATGACTAAGTATTCTCATTGAGGTTTGCATCATCATCGCCCAAGAGGTAATGTACAGTAGCTCTGATATCATATATAATATCTAAGAGGGATGACACCAATAGAAAAATCTCACATCAGCAAAGCATGAAAGAGATGCTAGAAATATATAGGAACACACATTTACTCACGCAAATATGTTTTAAAACTGTGAGGCCATTTGAGCCTAGGTAGACAATATCTATGATTGATTGGACTGTTGCATATGGTATTAAAGTCACTCTATGTTGCATCTTAGGTGATGCCATGCAAGCCTTAGCGAGGACGCTGAGTCCTAAAAGAGAGGTGTGTGACATTTAAGAGGGATAATAGACTTAGGCAAATTCCAAATTAGCAAAACACAGAAGACTTAAATGCTTTTAGATAAGTGACTTATTAAAATAATTCTACCACCCGCAAATAGTCGTCAATGCTTATGTCAAACAATGATTTACCAACCACTACATTTAGGGTACCACCTTATTCTCAAGCTTGAAGGCTCAATTGATTGACACTTTTTATAGACTCACCTTGCATACAAATTTTCGGGGAACCTAGTCTTGTATCCACCAAGAACATTTCTTTCCTGAAGCATAAGCATAAAACAAAAGATTGTGAGGCGTTTCCACTACATTAAAAGAAATTGGAATTAATTATGTTATCTTCCTCAACAAACACACTGTTATTGGGTTTCAAGTTCCAAATGAGAAACGCGGAGAATTGTGTCAGGCAGTCAACAGCAAATATAAAATTTGTTGAATCAAATATGATAAAAATTTTTTAAGAAATTGCGCTAAAACTAGGGAATTCCTTAAAAGCGACGCGTTGTGCTGCCTAAGTACAGTGAGAAATGTGCAAAAGTCATTATATCAATTCCCAAATGTAGTGATGAGTAAGCAAAAATTCACATTATGAGAGAATGCGAGTAAAGAAGCTAGTCCAAAATACTAGAATATAGGTCACTAAAATTAGTTTAAGAACTTAGAATATAGGCACCTTAACAGGTAAGTTAGTGAGTTGATAGATATTATGATTCATAGAAAGATTAATATTTCGTGCCTTTAAGAAACAAAATGAGAAAAATAGAAAGCTAATGAAATTGATAGCTTAGAATTCAAATTTTGATGCTCTAAGAAGAATAAAACTACAAATTGAGTGGGTATAATTCTAAACAAAAGTTTGATAGATCATGTAGTAAAAATCAAGAGCAATAATGATAAAATTATAGCATTAAAATTTATAATTAATAGAATAAATTTTAACATAGTAAGTGTATATGCTCCTCAAGTAAGTTTAAAAGTGAGTATAAAGGAAAAATTTTGAAATGATTTAAAAAAGTTAATACAAGCAATACCTCAGGAGAAAATAAAATTTATTGGAGGAGATCTAAACGGACATGTTAGAAGTATTGCTGAGGAATTTAATAATATTTATAGAGGATATAATTTTGGGAAGACGAATGAGAAGGGTAAAATTGTTTTAAAATTTTTCTTAGCTTGTGATTTCATGATTACTAATATTTTATTTAAGAAAAAAGAGCATATTACTATTAACAACAATAGGTCTTTAAGAACGTAAAATGATTATTTTCTTATAACAAAACAAGATAGTTTGGATCGTAAAAATTGTAAGATTATTTTAAGTGAATGTTTGACCACTCAACATTAATTAATTATCTTAGATTTTAAAATAAAAAATTGAAAAAAGAATAATAAGCTGAAATAATGCCCTCGAACCTGATGGTGAACTTAAAGAATGAGAATAGTTGTATCTTTAAGAAGAAAATCCTAAAATTTGAGCAATGGGACATTGAGGGAGAAACGAAACTTATGTGATTGACGACTGTAAACTGATCTGTAAAATGGTAAAGAATATACTTGGAGAATCCAAAGAAAAGGTATTAAATAATAGGGATTTTTACATACAGGACATGAAATTTACACGAAATTACGCATTTCACCATCAATTCATAAATATTACAACTATCACACCATATTCATTTAAATTTTACGCATTTCACATATTTCACACTATATTCTTTGATGGTGAACTTCACATCTCTAAATTGGCCTTGATCTTAACTATATTATTAATATATTAATTAAATACTATAAATAAATTAATTTATATAAATAATGATTTAAATATTTATGAATTTATGTATTTTAATTTATTTATCCTATTTAAAATTTTCAATTAGGGTGCCGAATTTAAATCCACATGACTATAATTTTTAATTGAAGTAAGAAAATTAATGTGTTTATAGTAAAAAATAAAAATATATATTAGAATTTAAATATTAATGAATTTATATATTTTAATTTACATATAATATTATAAAGTATATGAAATATGTGAAATATGTGAAATGCGTAAAATTTAAATGAATATGGTGTGATAGTGGTAATATTTACGAATTGATAGTGAAATGCGTAATTTCGTGTAAATTTCATGTCCTGTATGTAAAAACCCCTAAATAATAAATATAGCTGGTAATGGAGAGAAGATATACAAGAAAAAATTAATGAGAAGAAGATCTGTTATAAAGATTAATTTAAATATAAAAATCAAGATAATTGAGAGATATAAAGTGGCTTAATGAGAGTCCAAAAAGCACTTTATACTATAAAGAATGTACCTTTTGAGAAATTTCATAAGAAATTGGATACTAAAGAAGAAAAAAGATATATAGATGAATAAGAAAACAAAAAATTTAACCTAATAAAATGCATTAAGGATGAAGATCAAAAAGTATTTTTCAAGAAAAAAGACATCCAATATAGATGAATAAGTCATTTTCAGTAATTTTTTAATAAAAATTGTAATAATACAATTAATCTTAGTGAACTCAATATTCACAAAGAAAGTAAAAATACTCTTATATTCAGCATATCAGTAAAACTGAAGTTTGAAAAAACTTTAAAAAAATGAATGATAGAAAAATAGTAGGATCGAACAATATCACAATAAATATTTGAAAATAAATGAGAGACAAAAAAATTCTTAGCTCGCCAAGTTGTTTAATATAATTTTGAAGACAAATAATGCCAAATGAATAAAAAAATATATATTTATACCTATTCATAAAAAAAAAAATGATGTACAAAATTGCGTCAACTATAAAGTAATTAAATTAATGAGTCATAGTTTAAAATTTTGGAAGAAAGTGATTAAGTATAAATTACGTAGTGATACTAAGATATCATAGAACTAATTTATTTTTATGCTAAGTAGGATCTATTATGGAAGCTATGATAATGAGAGATTTAATGAAAAATTTAGGGAGATACGAAAATCTGCATTTAATTTTTATCAATCTTGAAAAAGATTATAATAAAGTCTTAAAAAAAAAGCTTTGAAAAGTTTAGAAAAGAACGAGACTTACATTACTTATATTCAAGCTGTTAAAGACTTGTGTTCAGACACAAGGAAGTGTGACTAAGAATTTTTCTATTACAATTGCATTACATCAAGGTTCAGCTTTAAGTTCGTATCTTTTTATATTAGTCATGAGAATTCTAACAGAATATATTCAAAATGAAGTGCCATGGTCCATGCTTTTTGCAAATGATACCTTCCTTATTGATAAAACTAGGGATGGAATAAAGTGAAACTTAAGTTTTGGAGAAAAACTTTAAAGACTAAAAATTTTCATCTTAGTAGATCAAAAACTTAATATATAGAGTGCACATTTAATTAAGAAAGAAAAATTTCTATTAATGAGATAACAATTGATAATTAAATTATTAAGAAGAGTGAGCACTTCAAATACCTTGAATCACTCATATAAAATGATAGTGAAATAGATAGTGATGTTATTAGCGTGATCCAAACAGAATGGATGAAGTGGAGATATGCATCTAGCATGTTGTATGATAGAAATATTTCAATCATACTTAAAGTTAGATATTACAAAACAATAATAAGGACAACGATAATATATGATGCTGAATATTAGCCTATAAAGAGAAAATATATAAATAAAATAAGTATTACAAAAATAAAAATGTTAAGGTAAATGAGTAAGTATATACAAGATGATAAAATGAGAAATAAATATATCCGTCAGAAAATTCGAGTAACATCAATTGAGAATAAACTCAGAAAGAGTCATCTTAGATGGTTGGGACATATATAGCGTAGGTTGATTGAAGCTCCAATAAAAAAAAATTGAATTATTGAATCTTACCCATATAGAGAAAGGAAAAGAGAGACTAAAAAACACATAGCAAGAAAATTATAAAGAACGATCTTACACATAACAAAATAAGAATTTGTTAACAGATAGAAAGCAGTGAAAATAAAAAATTCATGTAGCCAACTCCACTTAGTAGGATAAAGGCTTGGTTGTTGTTATTGCCTTTCTCGACAAAAGACGGTCAAACAATTCTCCATCATGGTCTTTGCGGATTCGGATTATCTATATAGATTAAAAAAATCTCAAGATATTTGCTATTTTTCTCTTGAAATGAGATCTCAATTCCAGCTATCATGTTCTAGGGTATCTAACAATAATTTTTTTGACAATGTATATAGAAGCAATCTTCTTTTGATTAGTTCTTTTACAAAATCAAGATCTGGCACCTCGACTGAAATTGGTCTGGAACCTGCGACAATGCTTCTTGAGCCATCTCCGACAGTCGATCGGAGCATTTTGTTGAGTATCGTAAGAAGGAGTATTTTAAGTTTGGTATTTACCTTTCGAGTGGGATAGGTCAAAGCACCAAACCCAACTAACAAAAAAGACTTTCCACATTCAACTAAAAAAGATTCGAAAGTTGTTCAATGAAGTAGGCCCCCTCATTTTCTATTAGCTTTGTTGTTAGCTTCGTCGAACCTGCATTGGATTAATGCAAATACAATCATGCAGATCAATCCATAATAGATCCTTTTTTTTTAGGAAACAAGATCTCTAGGAATATGTGTATTTAACATTGAAGTCCATATAGATTTTGGGTATTCATAAATAATGAATGATTGCATCAACAACCGTCGTTTTTTTCATCAGATTCTCCCCCATCTCCAGTGTTTACTTTTATGCTCCCATTCCAATAGTGCATAACCCCATCAAACAATTAGCTCAATGATAATTCTTTATTTTCATGCCTTTTAACTGCTCATAAATTTGCAGAGCACTGGGCACTCACTTGCACATGATGATTCACACATTTTAGCTCATAAGAGTTAAGGATTATCTTAATGCAGCAAATTATTAGTTATGTGACATTCACTCATCGTGAAAACTGAAATACGTAATGTCAAATTGCATTCCTTTTTTTTTTCTGAGCACCACTGAAAAGATTCCTACCCTAAAATCAACCTTTAGGAAAGAACACACGGAAATAATGTACGCGTAAAGATTAAAAAGTTTGATGCCCCGGATGCTTCCTCAAATTACCAGGGAAAGACCATTTCCAAAACAAACAAACAAAAAGAAATTTCACATTTTTTTAAAATCCTCGTTTAACAAATTTATCCAAAAATCTTGCTTAACAACCCAGGAAAAAAATCCCCCCAAAACCCAATTTCTCTTTTTCAGATCGATCTGCAAAACACAAATCCAACACTAATTCTGCGGAAAGAAAATTTAGGGAGAGGACATGAAAGATGACCTGGTGCTGCATCCTTGCCAGCTCGGCCGGAGGCATCTTTCTCATCTGTTCCTGGGCAAGCCTCATGAGTTCGGGATCCATCATCGCATTGAACATCGGGAATCTCCAGTCTCCAAACCTCGCACCAGATCGCGAAAACTCGGTCCCCTTGAGACACAATGGCGACGAGGAGAAAAGAAAAGAAGAACAAGAACAACAAGGTCCTTGCGGAATGTGTCGATCTAAGAAGAGAAACATCTAGCAGGGAATCGCCGAGAGAGGGCAACAGAAAGGGTATAACATGGGTCAACTTTTTCACAACGAAAAACTATTTTTTGTTAGTCGCATAAACTGTTTTTTTTTTAAGTTGGGCGTGACCATTTATTTTATATTTTTTTATAAAAAAATATAATTTTTTTTTAAATATAAACGATAAAAAAAATTAATTAATGATAAAAATATTAAATCAAATTAATTAATGTACTAAAAATTATATAAATTATTTTTTTTTTAAAAAAAATAATTTTGTCTAACTTGAACATGAACCAAACTGGGACTAAAAGAAAAACTTGCTTTCTTTTTTATCCCTTTAAAATTAGTTAGCAATCTTTATCTTCTTTATTATACTACATCTAAAGCCTTATTTAATAACCATCTAAAATAAATAAATTAATATTTTAAATTTATTATAAATTTTAATAATTTTATTTCACATCAAATATAAATTTTAATTTTAATTAAACATTAAATTTAATTTTATTTCATATCTTATATACATTTTAATATTAAAATAAATTTTATTTCTATCAACTCTATAAAATAGAATATTTTCTCTTTCTTTATCCAAAAGTAACTCCAACGTCTAAAAATATTTAGAACTCATTTAGTTCAATATTATCTTAATATTATATTACGTTACTTACAAAAATTGATTTTTTTTGTTTGATAATATGAATAGATAAATTTTTAAAATTTTATAAAATTGTCTCCCAAAAATTAACATTTATATATTATTATATTTAAATAATATAACATAATATTAAGAAAATATTGAACCAAATGCTGTCTAAATTATATCTAAAAATGTGATTATTAAAAAAATTTAGAAGATAAATTTTTCTTTTCAATAAAAAAATTTTAAAAGCAAATAAAAAAAACATACATACAATACTAAAACATAAATGGGGCACAGAATTTATGGGGCACATTTGGGAAATTTTCAAATGAGCAATAAAATCAAATGGGAATGAATAACAAGAATTAATTATCGCTAAGGAATCATTCCTCGATAGAGAAACGTGAAGAAGGAACTACGAGTTGTTGAAATCGTGAAGTACAATGAACTAAACTAAAGAGAGGACGACTTAAATCGGGTTGAATTTATGAATTCTCACTCAAAATCCAATCCATTCTCCATCCACGATATGAATTACAAATAATAATTAATTTGAGTTTGAAGGAATCTGTCTCGGGGAAATGAACAATTTTAGATCCTTCAAAGATTATTCAATAAATGATGAAGACGATATAAAAGAAAAAATTGTATTAAATACGCCTCACGCATGCTAGAAAATAATTAAAAAAGAAATTACTCGTCACATTCGCTCTCTAGAAAGTAAAAGCATAAAAAATAAGGATATTATTATATATCACAAATAATAAAGGATGTCCAACTAGCCAAAATAACTTTTCATTTCTCCAATTAGTTTTTTTATATATTAATTATTGTTGATCAATCGATTCAGATTAAAACAATAAGATCATATCTCAATCGAGTTGACCTTAGACCTTGTCAAAAATAAATTATTGACTTATTTTATCAGTATTCGTTCCAAATGTTTTGAATAAATAGGAAAAATACAAAAAACAAATAAGAAAGAATAAAAACGAGTTAGATAAGTAGAAGAATGGTAAAAGGTGCCCGTGGTCGAACAGATTAAGGAGTGATCACCGAGTGATATCCCAATAGAGAGAGAATTATTGAGGAAGAGTGCGACTCTTGGCAGACTTCTAAGCCGAATAATAAGTAGTAAAAGGAGCACAAAAATGAATCATCTCACATCAAAAAGAAAAAAAAATTCTGAACTGTATAAGTAGATAACATGATCTCAAATAGTAGAGATAACTTTTGGGCTAAATTATGAGGCTAATGATGAAAAATTTCATAGTTATGCATGCTTAGGCTAGAGTAGCACTGAAATGGATGACTTACTAGCATCGAGTCAATTTTGATCAAAATCAATATTAACTTGAAGTAAAATAAATTTCAATTTGAACTTGTGAGTTGTTTGAATTGCCTGCAATTTATTCAAATTTCAATTAATTTACGAATTTATTCTATTTTATTATCAAATGATTAATTAAAAAGAAAATTTCTAAAAAATAATTAATTATTATTGGTCCTCTTAATATTTTTTTTTCAAAACACAATATTTATTATTTGACTGTAAATAAAAAAACTACACATTAATCCCGTAATTTTGAGAAAATGCGAGATTTTCATTAATTTTTCTAATTAAAATTGTACGCATCATATTCCTAAAAACTATATTATTAATTTAGTATTCGGAATTTGAAATCACTTTAAACTCACAATATTTTTCGCTCTCAATTTTTTTCACATTTTATATATCTTCAAATAAAAAAATTAATATTATTTCATGTTAAATATAAATATTAATATTAAAATAACAATTTTCTTCTGTATCTCTCTCAAAAAATAGAGCAATGATTGAGTGACTATATCTGAATATTTTTAATATTTAAGAGTTTAATTAGTATAATTAAGCCAATTCTGAGTTAAAAATTAATTATATTTTAAATAATTTGGCAGTTGGCACCAATAAAAGAATTTTAATAAATTCCAGCTAATTTCGAAGGATTTGGCGTTTCTATCAATTATTGCCAGCTCCGCGACAATTTGGATTTATTAACGATGAGGCCTCGAACAATTTTTAATTAATAAAATATTTATTTGATTTTTTGTCCTATTTTATAATTTTTGCATCACCCCCGGCCCTATGGGTCATCTTTAGTTATCCATAATATTAATTTTTATTATATTAATTTTTATTATGCTTTCTACCCTCCATTTTGGACTTAAAAAGTAACGCTGGAGGTAAGTTAATTATTATTATTTTAAAAATTCAGAAAAATTATATATATTTATATATGCACTGATTTAATTTACACTGAATGTAAGTTAATTTTAAAATCAAATTAAAACGGTTAAATCGATTAGTGATTTCATTTTTTTTATTCAAAGTCTATTCCTAACATATGTATTTAAATGTTTAATATACATATATATATATATATAGAAAATTACATGTCGGTAATTATTATGCGTATTAAAGAATTTTAAGATATAAAAACATTTATAATAAAGCATAAATAATTAATTTATAAAATATTTAAAAGAGTTGACTCAAAATTCAACAAGGGCAGAGACCAAAAAGTTGATTTTGTAGTTAATAAATTGCAATTATTCTTTAAAAAAAAGTTATATTAAATACAGATAATTAATACAAGAATATTATATAGACAGGTAAGACCCACAATATTAAACCATCCACTAACATCTTTAAAGTTATTTTATTTAATATAATTATTATTTTTTTACTTAACATATATTTTAATTTATTTGCATAGACTATTTATTTATATACACAATAAAAAAAATATCCATTTATACTAACCAAAAATTGTATGTAACGGCGTTAGTTTGCCGTTTAGCAAGCTGAGCGGGCCGAATCGGTGAGTCTTTCACCAGTTCTTAATATTTTTTCTATCCATTGCGTTCATCTACGTTGATTTCTTTAACTTATTTCATGTCCCAGGCCGTCACGAATCCGAAGTCAAACTTTGACTTAGCACTCATCGTTGACCTTTGACTTTGTCAAAACCCTAAGTTGAGCGCATGCAGCCACCGTTCACCTCAGAATATATATCACCACTCATGCTCTTTTAGAAGAAGAAGAAGAAGAAGAAGAAGAAGAAGAAGAAGAAGAAGAAGAAGAAGAAGAAGATGCCATCCTCAAAAAGAGGCCTTCAGGGACCGAGGCCTCATCCACTTCAGATCTCCAGCGCCTCCCGGAAGTCGAACAACAAGCCGCCGCAGATGCTGCCCGCGGCGTCGGCAATCGCCCGAGTGGTCGCCGGAGCTCAGTTTTCTTCAGTCTCAGGTGGCAGCAGGTCTTCGCAAGCTCCGGTGATTGTCTACCTGGAATCTCCCAAGATCATCCACGCGAGGCCCCAGGAGTTCATGAGCTTGGTGCAGCGGCTCACGGGGAAGGACTCCTGCATCGAGTCGCCGCGGTCCCCGGCTAGCTTCGTTGCAGATGGAAGTTCTGGGGAGTCGGCCGGGGGGAGAGAGGCGGAGGGGAAGAGGGAGGAGGCGGCGGAGGAGGATCCCTTGCTTCTGACGCTAGGACTGAGCCCTTCTGCCGCTGCATGGGCTTCAGTCCACGGGGCTTCAATGGTGTCTCCTGGCTCCTTGTTTTCTCCTGGATCAAGAGCTTGCTTGCAAGAATTTGACCCTTTTTTTTAGATAGTTATTATTTGTATGATGAGCTCAAGATTAATGGAAATTAAGTGCTCTACATGATTTAAATATTTAGAGTAATTAAATTCCATGCAGGTCACTGAAGTTTAATTAGAGTTTTTGCATGCTGATCTCTAAAATTGGGAATTAAACATTATTATCTTGTAGTCCTTCTGCAATCACTTGCAATGATAAACAATTAGATCAAACATCAAAATGTTAAAATAAGAAGAGATCTACCAAATATCAACAGATCATCATCACCAACCTCATCAGTGTCTTAAGTGTTACGACTAAAAAACTTTATAAACTAGTCTGCAAAATTTAGATTTGATTCAAAATCTATACTGAAACGGCATATATATATATATATATATATGAAAATCCTAAATATGATCAAGAGCCTATATGTAGTTTACCTTTCATTTAAACTTGAGGAGAAACTTGAACGGTTAATTAATTTGCAGCAGGAGAACTTGAATGAACCTCAGCCCCGAAAGCAATTCGATTTACCAAAGCTTTCCATGAGCTCATGAAAAGCTCATAATAGGTGTGAATCTCTCTTTTAGATGAATTGATCCCAATAGAATAAATAAATGGGTAAATTACACCTAGGTCTCTGAGTTTAAAGTTTAATAATGCACAAGTCCACGTTATAATATCGGGGTTCCTGAGTTTTAATAAATTATTAAATGGATCTTTTTTATTTTTTTATTATTAATTTTTTTAAAATTACCATTATACCCCTCCTCCCCTCTCTTCCCGATCCCCGCGGCGTGTGCGACCCACCAGCGGCCGCGGGACCCGCCGACTGTCGCACGGGGAACGGGATGAGAGAGAGAGAGGAGGAAGGGTATAATATTAATTTTTAAAAAAATTAAATAATAGAAAAACAAAAGGACTCATTTGATAATTTATTAAAACTCAGGGACCCAATGTTATAATTTTAAAAACCTGGACCTATGAGTTATAAAGCCTTAGGCCTCGTTTGGTTCGAGGGGAGTTTTTTGCCCAACACAAATTTTAACTATAAAAATCAACTTTATTTCACATCTAATACAAATACGAATATCAGAATTAAAAGTATTTCACATTTTACATATTTTCTAATAGTAAAATAAATTTCTCTTCCATTAAATTTAAAAAATAATTTTTTTTTTTTTTTATGTCTAAAAAAAAGCTCGAACCAAACGAGGCCTTAAACTCAGAGGCCTGAATGTAATTTATCCTAAATTGGCACATATTTGTTTGGAAGGCATCTTGAGATTTTTCTTGCAAATTGTTCATCAGTGAAATGTATTCTGAGTGAAATCAGAGAGTTGGTAGTTATGTGGGTGAATTTAGTTATGAACATCTCTTTAATAGACTTAACAGTCATTAACAGAATGTGGATCCGGATTACATTCCGGAACTCGATCGTCTTCCTCCACTCGGTGAGAACTTTGACGAAACTTCAGAAACTTGATATCAATCTATCTGGAGAACATGATCCTGAGGCAACTGGAGATCGACGTTGGCATCGGCACTGTCGCGTCAACTCAATCTTCAAGTGTCTCCAACAAGTCTCGAACTAAACGCAGTAAAGTATAAAAAAAAATTTAATTATAAATTAAACCTAATAGCAACTTGTAGAAACTTGAGTACGTTACTATTTATAAAATTTGTAAGAATCAATATTCATACAAATGAGGTGGTACAGGTAGTGAGACTGGTAAATTTAAGAAGTATTTAGTAGGTAATCTCCAGCTTCTTCCTAATTTTTGTTGCACTCACTAAAGTGTTACCAGCCTGGAACCGATCCAGTTAGAATCGGTTTCGCTCAGAACCAATCGAATTGGACCGGTTCTGTTCCCCCAGAACCGGTTAACCGGTTCATTTGTTTTTTTTTAAAATAAAACTATTTTTCAAGAAGGCAGTGCCCGGGCAGGCGGCGCGCGTGTGGGCGCTACTCCCATGAAAAACAGGCTGCTGCCAACCAGCTTTGTTTAAAAAAATTATTATTATTTTTATTTTAGACCTTTTAACTTATACTTAACTCTCTACAAATTATAGAACTAATGTGATGTATTATTTCTACAATTTTCAATATTTTTTAGCTGCTTCTACTCTTTCAAAAATCTTGCAAACGCATTTAAATGGCTTCCCAAATGAGGACATAAAATAGTAATACAATTATTATTGGGGATCTCGGTAGAACTATGATTGACTATTATAGTATTTTAACTGACATTTTATTTTACTGTAAATGGTGTAATGTATTCGGTTCTAATAGAGGCACTTTTAGTGAATGTCTTTCTATTTGAGGCACTTAAATAGTTTAGTATTTTGTCGTTCACTCTTTAATAAGCAATTGTTTAATTAATTATCATTTCATATTTTAATTATATATCTAATTTTGTCTATTTTTATCTAGGTGTGTAAGACATTCACTAAAATATAATGAATTCGACACGCTCAAACAAGGTCACATGAATGCCATGCCACCTACTAGCTTCCTAATGTGCAAATTTAATTTGCTCGATGCTGCCTAAATTGCCCGAGGACCTATGGAATGCACTTTAGGTGGTCTTCTCCGCTCCTTTGGGAACTCGAGCAACTTTGCCCATCTTAGGGTTATTTGGAGGAAAGGTTTAGTTAAACATCTAATATAAGTATGGAGAACTGAAGAAATTATTAGATCGTGCAGGGCGCTACCTCATTTTTTTTGATGGCCCCGTGAGATTGCATCGCATGGCCATTGCTGGCTCACATGCATCTGCCTAAACAGAAGACACTAAAAGAGCAAAATAGTGTTGTATAGAGATAAATATAATGCTAAATATAGTACTAAGTATGATCATAATGAAGTATATAATAATGCTAAGAATGTATGGTGCTAAGTATGAGTATAAAAGTATCAAATATAAAATATGTAGTGCCAAATAAAAACTGTATATAGTAAAATAGTAGTAAATATGGAAAGTACAATAATAAGTATAAAACTAATAGTGACAAATATGAGAAAAATATAAAGCATATATAATTTGTATATTGCTAAGCATAAATTTTATAGCAATAAATAGGAATTTTTATATACATGACACGTAAATCTTTCTATATTACATCATACATACCTTTTTAATAAAAATTTATCATCTCATAATTCAAATTTTGTAACGAAAATATGTGTAATGTACAACAATAACAACATTAGGTGGTCGGCTACATGAATCCTTTGTTTCCATTACGCTCTATTAGTTACTAAATTTTTATCTAAATCTAAGCAACTACGATCACTCCTTATAGTTTTTTGCCATGTCTTTTTTGGTCTCCCTCTTCCTCTTTATACATGGGCAAAATCTAATAACTCAATTTTTTTAACTGGAGCTTCAATCAACCTAGATTTATATGTCCAAACCATCTAAGCTGACTTTCTCTAAGTTTTTCCTCAATTGGTGTAATACCAATTTTCTTTCGGATATACTCATTTCTCATTCTATCCTTTCGTGTATATCTACACATCCACCTTAGCATCCTCATTTCTAACTCTATCCTTTCGTGTATAATAATAACGCGTTGTTGCCGGGTCCCAAATCCCAAATGAGCAACGCAGAGGGAGGCGTTAGGCAGTCGACAATCAGCGTAAAACTTGTCGAATTAATTATGACATGAAAATATGTTATCATTGTATTTTTTAAAATTATATATATCTCATTGTTAGCATTTATTACTTAAATACCCTTAACATTTTTCTCTCTTCTTCCCCCTGTCTCCCTCTTTCTGCCGATGGCACCGGAAGGTTAGGGCATCATCGCGGAGACAAGCGAGAGGAGTCGACGAAGACGACGGCTTGATGGGTTTGCCTGCGGAGGAACTCGACATGCTCGCGGATGACCGGCGAGATAGGGAGGAATATTACAACTTACAATAGTGGTGGCGCGCTCGTCGGTGCATTGGTGGAAGTGCTTGTCAGAGTTTTCGGTGAGGTCGTCGGCATTAGGCAGATCCCAGAGGCCCGCTATCGGTGGTGAGGTAGTCGGCGCTGGATTTGTTCCAGCGGTCAACGGAGCAGAGCACGGTGGAACAGGGGATAGTGGAATGGGGGAGCCAGAGAGCGGACGGCAGCTGGGGATGTCGCGGAGGTCTTTGAGGAGCGAGGAGAGAAGGTGGGGGCGCGGTAGACGACGGCGATGGTGTTGGGAAAGGAGGAAGAGAAGAAAGGCGACGGCAGCAAGGTTGGCGGCGGTGGAGGAGGGAGTCGATGAGAGAGGATGATGTGAGGAGGCCCCGGAACGAGCGACGCAGGCTGTAGCTTGAAGTTGAAGTTAACNATAAATTTAGTCAAAAGATTATATTTAATATATATATTATATAAAAATAAATATTTAATTTAGAGAATGATATTAAAAATCAAATTTGATTAAACTAGGAAATCAACTCGAAGAGCTCGTTTAGTTCAAACTTTTTTTTAGCCCAACACAAATTTTAATGTTTCTCAAAATCGAAACAGACAATATTTTTATATTTAGATTATGAAATATTACAATATAATATCAGAGCTGACCTTATACAATATGATATGATTCAAAAACAAACTACACAAAGGCTAGCGGGTTTGTGACGATCCCGAATTGAAAAGGGCAAAGAGTGTAACGGGGGTGTATCCATATGAGTGAATTGGAATCACCCGGACAAAAAGCGGCTTCTGCCAATCTTTTAGGAGGGGCATAAAAATAAATTATTGCACATCAGAAAAAAAAAGAATTCCTCAGCTGTATAAGTAACATGATCTGAAAAGATAGAGATACTTTTTGTGGCATGGTCATGAACCTAATGATGAAAAACCTAATAATTAAACATGTTCTAGAGCAGTACTAGAACAGATAATCTTCTGGGAAGTACTTAAATCGCGTATTTTCTTAAAGTCAAATCCAATAATACATTTACAATTGGTGTGCATTCTAGTTGTGTTTACTTGCATGGGGATTTGCGGTTGTCTACAGTACCGCACGACATCCACCAAGTTAGAGAGTGAAGAGTGACAGTGAGGTAAAATAATAATTTTATAATTTTTAAATAGTAGAATTAAATTTTAATATTTTTAAAAATTAAAGAACTTAGATGATAAATTTTTGAATTCATAGCATGCATATTATCCTCTAATCTCATAACCTTACTAATATTTACCCTAAAAATTGTTTATTTTAGTGTCTATTTTGAAATTGATTCTTACTCAAATTCTAGGGAGATTTAAGGCATGATTTCGAAAAAATGAACTAAAATTTAATTATGATAAACTATAAATAACTCTCGTAATTTGCGTTGATATCAATTATTTAAGGCAACTTTCATAAAAAATCTTAGTTTTACCGTTACCTTCCATAAGAGCAAAATCCTGCGATCGAAGAGGAAAACATTCTTCTTCTATTTCTCCTCCCATCTCGTCAAAGAATCAGTTTTGCTTTTGTTTCAACTTTCAAGATTCAGTTTTGTTTTCCCAGTCGTCGGAAAACAGGGACCCATGGATCCGGCGACCCCTTCATTGCCGGTAACTGCTTACGTCGGAGGATGCCACCGCCCCTTCTCCTCCTGCTGTCCGCCGCCATCTTATCTCGTCCGTCGAAAGGTACACTTCTCTCCGGCTGCGTCGGAGGTTTACGGAAAACAGAGACTTATGGATCCGCCACCATCGGTGACTCCTTCCGTCCGACGACGCCGTTGTTCGTTCGGCTCCTGCTGTCCGTCGCCCTCCCATCGGGCCTTCCGACGATACGTCTCGCCGGCGCCATTGCAGGTGAAGTTTGACGACGTTGCCGCTCTTCGGGAGATAGTGGCGAGGCAGAGGGAGGCGATACAGAGCCTTTGGTTGGAGCTGGAGGAGGAGAGGAGCTCGTCGGCGACGGCTGCCAGAGAGTCGATGAAGATGATACTGCGCCTCCAGTGCCAGAAGGCAGCTGCCCAGCTGGAGTCTCGCCAGTTCCGGCAGTTCGCCGAGGAGAAAATTTCTCAAGGCGGCCGACAGATCGCCGCCATGAGAAAACTATTATTTCAGCGCGATCAGACCATCAAAACTCTGACTTTGGAGCTCAAATCGTACAAGCAGTACCCCGCCATTGCCGGCGACCACACCCAGCCGAACAGCGTCTCAGTCGGTGAGACAAACGGAGTTGTGAGTTTGAAGGTGGAGAAAGGCAGAGAAGGGGATGGATTAGGAGAAGACGCAGTGAAGAAGCTTTCGCTGAGGGTGGAAGCGTTGGAGGAAGAGGGTGAGAAGATGAAGGAGGCGATAATGGAGGCGATAACAACGACGAGGACGGAGAAGGCACTCTTTGGGGAGAACATTAACGCGAAGAAGCTCCGCAAGGAGATGGGGATGACGAAGAAGATGACGGAACTGATCAGGGTATGTTTTTTTTATTCAAATTTATTTACTCTAAACATTTAAATTTATTTTCCATAAAAAACACACCTAACTAATAAAAACTTAATTAAATTTTTATTTTTAGGGTTCAGATTTATATTAAGTTTTTTATATTAAAATAATTTAAGATATAAGAGCTATAGTTTTAAATTTTCAGAAATGATTTTAAATCTTAGAATTTGAAGTATAGTAAAATTTTCATATTAAATTTTAAAAATTAGCATGAAATATATAAGTTTTTAGATTTCTATGTTATATACGTAAATATCTCAAAAAAATATTAGAATTAAATTGAATATATAATTACCTTAAATTTTAATCTCAGAAAATGTAATTTACAAAATTTTGAGAATTATTTTATTTAATTTGTAAATAATAGGGAACTAATTGCATATAAAGAGATATAGAGGGATCCAAATTATTCTCAATTTTAAAAAAATCTTTTTTATTGTAGGCCCAAAATTTGTTAAAATTGAATTAAAATATAATTAATTTACCTTTATTTTTCATAACAATACTGACTAATTCATCCATAAAATTCAAATAATGATTAAACCGAATGAAACTAACCAAAAATTCAGTGCGATGAGTAAGCAATACTAACCGATTAAATCGATTAAAGTTCATAATTATGTATAATAAATTTAACAAAGCTTATTAGCTTGATTAATTTGGTAATATATATAATAGCTTATAGACATTAGTTTTTTTTTTAAATTTTTTATTCATTATTTCTTTTTTAGATTAATATAGTTTTTTAAAATTATTTGTTATATTTATATATGATATATGGTGCAGAATGCTGGCCTGCAAAGAGGAAACATACAAATAAAATAAATATTGCAGAAATGAAGATGTTAAGGTGGATGTGTGGATATACACGAAAGGATAGAATGAGAAATGAGTATATCCGAAAGAAAATTGGTGTTGCACCAATTGAGGATAAACTTAGAGAAAGTCGGCTTAGTTGGTTTGGACATCTAAATCGTAGGCCGATTGAAGCTCCAATTAGAAAAATTGAGTTATTGGATTTTGCCCATATATAAAGAGGAAGAGAGAGACCAAAAAAGACATGGCAAGAAACTATATGGAATGATCTTAGTTACTTAGACTTAGATAAAAATTTGGTAACTGATAGGGCGCAATGGAAACAAAGAATTCATGTAGCCGACCCCACCTAGTCAGATTAAGGCTTGTTGTTGTTGTTGTTGTTATATTTATATAATTTTTAAAATATCTTTGCTATTCGAAAACTTTTTTTTTATTTTTTCAATCAAATTTACTCTAAATTGATTAAAATAATTCAACTTGGTCTCTCCATGCTTTCATGTTATTTTTTTCTCTTATTTTAATGAGATTTCTGTTAATTTTCATTAGTGTTATCATATTATTTTTTTATTCAAAAAAATTGAATTACACTTGTTTTTTATTTTATATCTTATTTTTCTTTATAGATACTGCTTCTCTAATGTATGCAATTTTTTTTTTTTTTTTGGCTTCAAATCAGCTGATTATGCCCTTCAAGTCGTGGAGAAATAAGGCACCACCAAGCAGGTAATTATCATAAATATTTCTGAGATGATAATCATTCAAAATGAGCTAAGTTAGATATTTAATTTAATTTTAAAGATAAATTTTTAAAAAATTAAAGAGACTCACAAACCCACATACTAATTATAAAAAATTATAATTATATTTATAATTATTGCCTTCTAAACTTAATAACATACATGATATTAACTTTAAGTTGAAAACTTAAAGTATAATTTTCCTTTTCGTGAATCTTTACGACTAACTCCTAATTTTACGAAAAATTACAGATATACTCCCGGTTTGTCAAGGGGCAACCCAGCTGGTTTATCTCAGATCGCGGACAAATCTCAACAGATGGGTCGATAGAAAAGCCTTATGCACTAGCTTGGCATTTACTTTCTTTTAGAAATTACAAAAAAAAAATCACATAATTTTTCTAAAATTTTATCGACTTCATATTTCGAATCGTGTTATTTTGGGATTGACAATTCTGGTTATAAAAATCTCATGTTTCAAAATTGCTCGAATTTATTTGATACTAATTTCTGTTGGAGGAGGGGAATTCGAAACTCAAAGTTCCCCCGAATCCATCTGAATTTGGGCTAGACTCGAATTAGTTTGAGTAGAACTATGAGTCATAACTCGAGTTCAGGTTTTAATTTGAATCCAGCTCAAGCCAAAGTTGGTTGACTAAATATAAACTTAAACCTGCTTGAAATAAATAATTAAATAAATACATAATTATATTCATATATCTATTCATATTTATTTCTATTTCTACATATTTATTCAATTTGATCGAACTTAATACGTTTACAACCCTTAGTGAATGGATCGTGCACGAATGGGACCCAAATCTATTTAATTAAACACGATCTAAAAACTTCGTTTGAGGCTAGCACAGACGTTATGTTTGTGCTTATTTTTTCGCTATGAACGATTGCATCAATAGGTTAACACAAATGCTGGCTCCAAATTAAGTAAATCATAAAGTAATTTGTCGAGATGAGTCATATAAATTAACTCATTTATTTTAATTGTGTTGTGTTAAGCCAATTGGATGCGATCAGACGACAAACTTTTTTATACATAATTATGGTTCAAGTTGGGGTGCAGCCCATATCGTAAAAATCAGACTAAATTAATAAATGAACTGACCTACTAATTAATTTATGATTAGTACGATCAGAACAACCATCGATCCAATAAATCATTATAGTTTGAGAAATTTAAAAATATAATAATAAATATTCAAAATAACAAGAAAGTCTAAGTTTGATTCAATTTAAATATAATTATTGACGTAAAATCATAGCCAATAAATTAGATGAGACAGAAAATAATGCCATGTTTTACATGAAAATTAGATAGATCTGAAAAAAATACGACGTCACCTTATTGATAATAATTTTAAAGAAAATATTGTGTCAAAAATTGTATAAGAAGACGAGTACAAAAGATCAAATTAATGAGAATACAATATGAAGACACGAGAATGAAGTCTAGGGTCTAAAAATTGTTGAGAAGCAATTGGGTTGAGTTTGGACCATTGAAATTTTCTATAAACCGATTAGATTTATCTGAGTACAAAAAATTTCTTCGAGCAGCAATCGCATGCACCTATTTGAGTACCTATTTAGATCATCAAGCGCACCTATACGATTGTGATTATCGTTCGCAAGTATGATGAAATAGTAACTATAAAAAACTTGATCATAAATACGCATTAATCATATCAACTTAGAATTCAAACCAAATTACAATGCGTTACATTACCGCTTCATGAAATCATGAATTTGATTCAATCAGGTAGATATCAATTGTTGTCCATAAAGCGGCAAATGGACTGCATCAACACATTGGCCGGCTCAGATCGTGGTTCAATTGTGAAGAAACCATGTTGCTGACCCTCGAACTCAAGCAACTCGACGGGCTTCCCCCAATCCTTGAGCCTCTTGGCATAAGTCGCCGCCCGATCCCTCAATAAATCCCTACCCCCGACCACGACTAGCATTGGATCAAATTGGATCGAACTTAGGTCTTGTGCTCTTGGACCGAATGGGTTCACCGACGGATCATCCGTTGTCGACCCAACTGGTAACGACAACTTCCAAAAGCGGTCGTTGAGCTCGAGGTTCAAGAACGCATCCTCCGGACACTGGGCCTCAGAATCTGTGCGCTGTGTCCCACCGAAAAACGGCATGAGGAGGATGAACCCCCTGACCCGGACTGGGTCGAGCTGAGCCCGGTCCGGATCGGAACCGAACCTTACCGCGAGATGGTGGGCGATGTTACCGCCGGCGGAGTCACCGGAGACGAACACCCGAGAGAAGTCGGCCCCGCCGGCGAGGAGGGGGTGGGGATCTGGCGAGAGAGACTGGGAGCGGAGCCAGAGGAGGGCGGCGGCGGAGTCGTGGAGGGCGGCAGGGAGGCGGTGTTCCGGCGAGAGGCGGTAGTCGGGGGAGACCACGACGGCGCGGAGGTCAGCGGCGAGGCGGAGGCAGTAGTTGTGGAAGTTGGGCCAGGCGCGGGATCCGATGCAGAAGCCGCCGCCGTGGAAGTAGAAGAAGATGGGGAGATTGGAGGGATCGGAGGGGCGCGGGATGCGGGGGCGATAGATGCGGAGGTAGAGATCGTGGTCGGGGGAGAAGACGGCGTCGGACCAAGCGACAGAACCGTCGTCGTCGATGGGCATCGGGAAGCTGGGGGAGTCGGAGCGGACGATGGAGCCATCGCTGAAGACGCGGAGGACGCCGCGGCACTGGACGACTTCGACGGCGTCGGGAGAAAGAGGCATGGTGGGAGAATTAGGGTTTGGGGGAATTGG
>JAEMOT010001591.1:124195-162397 GCA_019297695.1 Apostasia ramifera | reverse complement strand
ATACTCAACAATTAAAAATAAAAATATCAACTTTATTTCACATTCTAGATCAAAATATTCAAATCGAGTATTTTGATCTAAGATGTGAAATAAAGTTTATATTTTTATTAAAAATTATTGAGTATGTGAAGTAAAATATTATTTTTTATATTAAAATTTGTGTAGAATAATTAAAATAATTTATTTATTATTATTATTTTTATTTTTTAAACTAGTACTATTTTGGTCCTGTTTTGATCCTCACGCCAAACATGGCCTAACTTTTTTTAACTACAAAATCCTAAATTAGGTCACTAAAAACTCCAAGGACCAAATCAGTCCTGCCTCCAAACAGGCCCTTTAAGTGTACTTATAGGTTAATTTCTTCGTCAAAGACAAAAGAATGTAAGTTCAAGAGATCAAGAGGTACCATTGCAATTTTATTTTATTTCTCTAGGACATTGATGTAAGCATATGCATATTTACTAAAATTTCTACTCACATTTTTTTGTTTGGTTTTCTAGTTAAGAAGACCTTATTTTTTCTCGTATTTATTTTATTTGGTTGCTAAGCTAAAACCTCAACAATTTATTTATTTTAAGTAATTTAATATGAGAGTGTAGCTTACTCAATTAATTGTTCGTAATTGAGCAAATTGATTAGAGTTTGAAGCTTAACTCAAAATTCACTACTTATTATATATTAGGTTAGATGACAGTTTAGTTTAACTCAAATTAATACCTATAATAGAAAATCTACTTGGCTATTTGAAATTTTGCATTCACTCTTTTGTTTTGTAGCAGCCCATAATCTATTAAATAATACTTGTATATTATCTAAAATGCTTCATGGGCCACAATAATCCAAATTGGAGTGCTTTCATTTTATTCCTTTGTACTTTTGTGCCTTGTTTATTCTATGAACTTTTGGCTTGTGAGTTGACCGTTTTGACTTTGAATTTCTTTATATATCTTGATTTGATATTTGTGATAGCTATGATATTAAAAAATTGAGGCATGTCATTTCATTTCTTTTTTATTTCACTCAACTTATTGTTGTCTCCTTTGTGTTGGCTAGTGTTGCATGCTTTTACACAAAATTAAGGAAGGTTGTCGCCCTTTCTTTCCAACGGATACAACCTGGACTTGTTTTTCTTTGTTTGCTTTAGCTCTCTATTTTTTTTCGGCAGCAAACTCACTTTCTCCTCTAGCTCTCATCGATTTTCACTCTCCCAAGGCCATTCTTGCAAAAATTTTGAAGGAGATCTTAAGGAAAGACATTGTGATGCTTTTTCAAGTTAAAAAAAGCTCATTTTCTTTCTTGTTCTTTCTTTCTTAGCTTCTGAAATTTTTCTGGACATTTTTGCTGCAGCAGCTTGCAGTGAACCTTGAATTTCATGCTTTTACTTGCTGCAATCTACTCAAAACTTTGGTTATAATTTGTTTTTGATTATTATTGAAGGCACACATAGTGATATTCATTTCTAACTTCTTAAATCTATTTTTATTCAATGTTTTCTTATACGTGCCATTTTCAGATCTATTCGAGTATTTTCTTGGCAACTTTGTATGTGCATAGAACTCCTCATTGTATTATTTCTTTTTATTTGAAGTTGTAATTTAAGTTAGTTAGTATAGCAAACTCTCTTCATTTTCTTGTTATTCTTCTTATATGGAGGTTGCAGTTAAGCAGGTTTGCTCAGCTTTGTTTTCTATAAAAAGCTGTAGGGATTAGGAGGTTTGCTCGACTTTAGTTCTTGTAAAAGGCGTGGGGTTTGTATTGGTTTGCTGGCTTTGATTCCCGTAAAAAGCCAGTGTAGCTTAGTGTGAATTCTCACTTGAGGAGTGTGGGAAGTGGACTAGCTGGGAAGCCGAACCAGTATAAATCTTTGTGTGCTTCATTGGTATAATTGTAATAAATTGATATACTCCACTTAAATTTGATTTAAATTCTTCTGAAATTAATATTTTCATACAAATTGATATAAATACATAAACCTCATTTTTAATTATTTTTGTTGTTAATTTGTTTTGCTGATTAGTCTATTATTGAAATTAACCATCTATATTATATTCTCTGTTTTTATTACTTATTCATTGCACGGTTATTTTATTTCTAAAATTGGTCATCTGTTCTGCATTCTCTGTTTTATTGCTCATTTTTTGTGCTACTGTCCAATTTCTGAAATTGATCATCTTCCCAGTTTTTGACTATCTTTATTATACGTATTTAGTAAATTAATTTTAATTATTTTCAATTCACCCTTCTCTTGGGAAGCCTTTAGGCCAACAATTGGAACCAAGAAAAATCGAAACTATTCGATTCCAGTTAGAAACGGCCCAGAAACAATGTAGGAATGCCGTTAAAATCATTTGTTTCACATAAATTTTTATTTTTGTTAGTATAGGCAATAACACGTTCAATAAAACATGATCACAAGTCACAAAGGCTCATAGCAACCATTGCTTATAAGACGTTCAATAAAGAAGAGAAATTCATGTAGCTGACCACAGGTCCCCAACTAGTATGAGGTTGAGGTTTTGTCAAGAATGTTAAGAAGAACAAATAAGCCTAAAGATTCATAATCAATAAAATGACAACCCATACTATTTTTTTTTTTTGAATCATTCAAACAATAAGACATCTGCCATATGCAAATCCATAATTAAAGGTTTAGACAAAAAACAAAGGGGAGGGCCTTCACACGATAGAATATTGGTTTTAAGTGGTTAGCGTATGCAATGGAGGCAGCAAAACCCAGTTTTTTTTTTTTTTTTGAAACACTCAAACAATAAGACATCTGCCATATGCAAATCCATAATAAAAGGTTTAAACAAAAAACAAAGGGGAGGGCCTTCACGCGATAGAATATTGATTTTAAGTGGTTAGTGTATGCAAGAGAGGTATCAAAACCCAGATTATTTTTTTTGAATAATTCAAAGAATAAGACATCTGCCATATGCAAATCCATAATGAAAGGTTTAGACAAAAAACAAAGGGGAGGGCCTTCACGTGATAGAATATTGATTTTAAGTGGTTAATGTATGCCATGCAGGCAGCTATCAAATTTTAGGAAAGGAATATGCAATAAGCACATAAACTATTAAAACCAGTGAAAAATCCTAAATACAGTACCAACGGCCAATCAAATTGTGATGAGAGGTCAATCGCATGCAAAACTGTCAGAAACTAGTGAACTCGCATATACATGGTGCTTGCAATGGGCCTCATAGGCGCAAGTTTCGCACTCGTATTTGTGCCCCGAAAAATTAACGTGGTGCGGTATATGAATAAAATAATTTTTCCAACAATAGAGCACAAGTAGCGAGTATATTATTGTGAACACCCTACTCCCCCCTTCCCCAACTAACAAGATAAACATGGATCAAAATGTTCCACAAGGGCAAGCAAGAAGATCATTTCAAAATCTTTTAATGGAGACGTTAATAGAAAACCGATAAGCAATGGGTATTCATCATAAGAAACCTAAACAAGATGATTCAAATTTTTGAAACCTGCATGCAAATGAGGAGGAAACCTCAGCGCCACCAGTCCAAATTTACCTCATTTTCTTTCATTTAAGTATTACATGCTGATCTACTTAACCATGACTCTCATCTTTCACAAATTACGGATATTAAAACATTCAAGCTTTCAGTAAAAGAATCAGGAAGGCTAACAAGACCACCCAGACGAAATAAGAAGATATCACCTATTTACTAATTTACATATTAACATAGTGAGCAATATAAGGCAAGGAAATCATGAAAAGAAAAAAAATTCATCTTAATGAGATATCCATTTTGCTAAACCTTTACAAACGCCTCGAAAATCCAGAGCCACCGCATTTCTTACAGAGTATGAGCCCTAAACAAAGATATTAACAGAAGAAATAAGGAAGAATTTTAAAAAGTACAAATAGGAAAGCAGAAGACCCAATTTCTTTCAGTTTTTCACTGTACTAGGACCATATGGGGCTTTAAGCTAACTCTCGTGATGGTTTGACCAATCAGATTTTTTGGGGAAGCCTTGAGAGAATCAAATTTGGTTGACAATGTGTCATTTAGTAAGGAAATATTGATGACAGAAAAACTACATACACAATATTATTTTTGAGAAAATATTTAAAGATAACGTCGATTATAAGCATTATAATTTGGGTGAATCCCAAGCGAAATTGTCCTAGAGATGACAATGCTTTGAAATTTGATAAGATAATAATTCCATAATACAAGAATTTAAAATACATGGGGCTATTATCTATAGTTATAGTATGATATAGAATGACGTTGACAACAAAAAAGAGACAGGATGATTAAAATAGAGATGTGCAACACGAGCTATAATTTTATGTATCATAAAAGACTAAAAGCATGTTTACAAATGCATACATATAAAACATGACCCAAACGTTAAATAAGGCACAAGAATGGTTCAGTCAAAGCACAAATATATACATCAGATTGAAGATACCATACCTTCTTTTGGACGTCAAATAGCTATCATCTACATGTAATTCCGATTTATGTAAGCACCTAAAAGGCTAAAAGGGAAGAGAGAAGAGCAGAGGCAAATGAGAATGTCATACCTGCACCTTTACATACTCGGCAATCCACCAATCCATTGTCTAGCTTCATCTTGCCATTAATACAAAATACACACTTTGTACCACCTACAATGAAGTAAAATAAGAAATGTTTTTTGATGCCTAGTAAAATAAGAAATGTTGCTGGCTCTATCAATGCATGATGAATAAGCATTCTAAAAGATTAACAAATAATATCAGGAAAAATTGGTGCATGCATATGGTAGCTCTTATCACCACTTTCATATTAGTTCTATTTAGTTAGAGGCTATTTTGTCATGGCCATGGCTAAAATGACCACTATTTTTTAAAATCATGACGAGAAAAAATTATAATATTTTTGAAATATGTGTACAATGAGAAATAAAATAAGTTATACTAAAAATTATATAGGATATGCAATAAAGTTAATTAATGTATTGAAAATTATATAGGATATAGTATAAAGTGAAATTTTTTATATTAAAGTTTATGTATTGAGAATGAAAAATAAATTTTTATTTTATTTTAATTTTTTAAGGACTTGTTTGATCCCTAAACCATTTGTTCATAATACTTGATTAAAAAAATAACAATAATAATAATAATAATAGTAATTTATCAGTCCCTACATAAACTTCAATATAAAAAACTTTATTTTTTTCACATTTTCAATCATTTTTAATAAAATCAACTTTATTTCACGGCTTACATATTTTTTAATATAAATAATTAATTTACCTTTAAAGTTGATTTATGGATTGAAATTAATGCAAGATATGAAATAAAGTGGATTTTTTTATATTAAAAATTGTATAGAATATGATAAAATTTATAATAATAATAATAATAATTATTATTATTATTATTATTATTCTAATCAAATACCATTTTGGTCTTGAATATAACTAAAATGAACTAGGGACTAAATAAGCCTAAACGTTGGAGGCCATTTTGGCCATGGCATCAAACAAATAGATAAGGAACACTATAAACATGTAAGAGCTGCAAGAATAGTCAATTCATTTTCTTAAGCAAACAACTAATTCCATGAAATATGAAATTCTGCTAACCTTTGGTCAAGCATCTTTTCTTGAACTTTATGCATGATGTGCTTTTTACAAGTGTGTCTAGTGAACAAACCATGCATGTGTCCCATTCCTTATCCTACAAGGACTAGAATTATATCTCAGAAAATGCTTAATACAAGATTTCTAACAAAATCAAAAAAGAAAATACAATAGCAACAAGAAAGGTCGATACCCCATTAGTGGACCTGACACTATCTTTGATGGCAATGTTGAAATAGAAACAGAAGGGATTGTCTTCTAAGAAATTCTCTACCTTGTGGATGCAAGTCAAACAAGTAGTTGTCAGCACCATCATTGACAACAGCAACAAGAAAGCTCAATCTCAATATTTCATCGAGCGACTATATGACATCCAAGAATTTGTTTGGTGGTTTAAAAATTAGAGTTGATTTGGACTCAAAATAAATGATTTTGGACTTATTTATAAGGATATAAAAGTTGAGAGGCTAAATTGTAAATTTCCCTCCGCCGAATCAGGAGCAACAACGACAGCTACAGGAAACAGAGAAGAAGAAGAGGCATAAAGAGGGATTCCAAGTTTTGCTAAAATGGTAAATAGGTAAGTAATTCTTTCCTTAAAATTTATGTTGGTTTATTATTATGTTTATGAATATAAATTTAATGCTATGAGAATATGAAAATTGTGATGTTAAGTCAAGAATTTTACTAATTGAATAATGAAATGAGATGGAGTTGATGATCTGTGAGGTGATATGGTACTATAGAATATTTTTGTATATCAAGAATCGATAAGAATAAAAAGTTACCTATAATGTGTTATTCCGACGAGGGCGGGGAGTGTACGCCAGGTGTTGTCCTTAAATGGAATAACCGTTGCAACAGTGCAGCTCCTGTCAAGGCTTCCAGGATAACAAACTATAGGGAGTTTTGTCAAGACTTCTATGTGAAAGAGTATGAAAATGATAGATTCAAATCACTAAACAGAATAATATTATGATATTATAAAATTAAGTGAGCTCAAAGACATGAAAATGTATGATGATAATTTTAATGTGAGGCATGTTATGTAAATATATTTATGTGAATAGTTATTGAGTATTCTTTGATATTATTTGTATCATTTTGTTATGATATCTGTATATGTTTTGAATAATCAGATTACATATTGGAATATTATTTTACCTATAAAATTTGTATTAACAGACTTCTGCTATTTTTAATGGCAGATATTGCGCTAGAAGAATCACAAGACATAGTGTGGGATATCAAAAGTTGCGGCAAGCGGATGAATTTTAAAATATATGTTGTATGTTGTAAAAATTGTATTTCCGACGTCTCGGTTGCTAGCAGTTCGGCCAATTGTAAAAGAGAGGTTGAGTATTAGCAGTCGCGACGTCATAGACTAGGGTTAGAAATGATTCCATATCTAAGTCCTTGTTTCTTAGGGAGGCGTAGAGATAGTCTTCCATTGATAGTGCCAACTTCGCTTTGCCGTCACTTGATATGTCAATGAAGTAGCATGCAAGGTGGTGGCACTTGACATTTGTAAGGTGATATTCAAGTGCTTCAACTTATGAGATTAAGACAATTTCTACAATAGGAGACCCTAACAGTAAAGGTCCACCAAGAAAGAGACGACCAATTAATGCAGGAGCATCGAGACTACCAGCTACTCAATATTATGAATTTATTAACATGTTGCATGGATAATCCGGTGGTTCTTTATTTTTAACATTATAGCATTTTTATTTAGTTATTAGTGTTTATTTTATTTAAATAGTTAGGAGGAGTATATTCTAGAAAGCACAGACATGACATAGGAACACAAAAATATTACACAACATGATATGCCAACATAACTGTTCAAATTATAGGACACTAGCATAGGAACACACTCTAAATAATGTAGCATATTTCATGTAGTAAAGAATTGACCTGATAAATGCCTCCTTTGAATATGAGTGAAGCAATGTAAAACCTTAAGCCTAAATTAATGGGATTCAAACAGATTTCTGCACTTCTCTGTTGTTCTTTCTTCATCTTTTTCTCCTCTTTCTTTTCTGATAAATCTTTGATGAGTGTGAAAGTGAAGAAGTAAAAAAGTGCTGCAACCAACTCCATCGAAAGCTAGTAGGGACTTGAGAGATTCTAGTAAGCCTCTACGACTAGGAAAGAAGACCCAAAAAAATTTGTTCTATTCCATGTTTTCCATTGAGGGTAAAGTCGATAGAGGACATGCGCTTTTTGTGCTTAGCAATTAAAAGAAATAAAGTAAATGGTATCTCTCTAATCTTCATTAGATTTGATCATAACTAGTTGAGAAGAAGGTAGTAACAATCAAATGTCTATGACAAAGGTTGAACATATGGCATCGATAAAAGCGCACAAAGAAGAAAAGTTCTCAATGATAATGGTCTACACAAAGAATAGGTTACTAAAATTTTGTGATATTTTGAGTGCCATATGCTTGGTAAAAGATCAAATGCATCAAGAAATGGCCAAGCATATTAATGTCAAACATCTGTAATATTTTATACTTATTTCACATTATACATAAATTCAAATATTAGAAATCAACTTTATTTCACATTCTATGCAAATCTCAACCTTAAAAATTAACATTATTTATAATAAAAAATTAATATTATTTTACATCACATCTTACACACACTTTAATAAAAAAATCAACTTTATTTTGACATCCAGCACAATCCTCACATAGTAAAATATTTTTTTTTACAACATAATATTAAAATAATAAACTTAGAGAAAGTCGGCTTAGATGATTTGGACATATAAATCGTAAATCGATTGAAACTCCAGTTAGAAAAATTGTGTTATTGGATTTTGCTCATGTACAAAAAGGAAGAGGGAGACCAAAGAAGACATGACAAGAAACTATAAGGAGTGATCTTAGTTACTTAGACTTAGATAAGAATTTGGCAATTGATAGAACACAATGGAAACAAAGGATTCGTGTAGTCGACCCCACCTAATGGGATTAAGGCTTGGATGTTGTTGTTGTTGTTGTTGTTGTATAATATTAAAATAAATTTATTTCTCTCTCTCTCTCTCTCTCTTAAAAAATTTAAAATATCCTTAAAAAATGCTCCAACTAAATGAGGTCCTAGAGGTGGGGGCTAACTCAACATTCTATGTTGTGTTGGGCTAAGGTTCTGATTTTTTTTAAAAAAAAATTTCAAATAGCTACCTCCTTACAACCCTCTCTATAAATCTGTATTGCTTATTATAGTAAATTTTTCATTTGTTTGTTGTTACTGCAAGAGGTGTAGGTCTAATCTGGAGGAACTTCATTAAACCTGTGTTTGCCTATGCTTTAATCCCTACTTGCATCAAGTCCTAAAATGAAATATAGATTTATGGTTCTAATGTCCTATTTAAGGTCACTTACCCAACAATTGTAGTTATTGGAAAGGACTCATTGAATCCATTTTTTGGCTTGAACATGAACTCATGCCACACAATGGAGCCTTGCGGCTTTTCAAGACCAGTATTAGAAGTAACCCATTACCTTTTCGAGAATATCAGCATTCTTCTTAGCAAGCATCACAATAGCATAGTGGTTGGAAAATTTTGATAGAAAATATCATATTACAACTCCTATAGTGGATCAAGCTTTAGCTTGTGATCCTTGCTCATCGTACTTAGTTTGGTATTACTGCAAACGACTTTTGAGAGTCATGATGAAATTACTTCAAAGAACATACAGCAAATGTTTCAGTAAATCACCAAAACCTAAATCTACTACTGCAATTACCCTAATATTATCATTCTATCACTCCATATTTCCCAGTTATACATCATACTATATATCTCATCATTTTCATTTTGTTTACCTGAAGAAGCAAAACAATAGAAGAACTACTTTTAGTCTACCCTTTAACATGAATACTTAAGAACCTCACCGTTGCCAGCGCACCGGTCGCAAGGCACTGGATCTCCCTGCAAAACAAAACACTGCCACAAATCTGGAAGTATTTCAAAAATAAAGACACATAAATATGAAGGCCACAGACCTTCAGCCCCAGTAAGAGGGACAGGGCGACCGCCGTTAAAACGCTGACGGAGACGATAAGGGTTTGGGTATCGAGCGTCCGCTCCTCTCCATAGAGCCGAACGGCGCAGCGGCGGCGCGGTCTTCCCTTCCGGAAAGCAGCGGTCGTCCCCGCTGGCGGGGAGATGGATAATGTGAGGGAATGGAGTCTTGGGGTTGGAATGAGTTGAAGAAATGGGAACGAGAGGAGAGGAAGAGGGAGATGGGCGGCGGTAGGCGTCGATGGCGGTGAACGGGGCGAAGAGTAAGCTGCCATGAATCTGCGATTAACGACGCAAAATGATTTAAATTCTGATAACGAGTCGAGTAACTCAGCGAGTTTAGCTCAACTCAAAATTCAAATTTTTTTTTATTTGAGCAGGACTAAAATTTATTTAATTTTTAATATATTTTTAACTTCAATTAAGTTTAATTTTTAATATTATAATTAAGTTTTTGAATATTATTATTATTATTATTATTATTATTATAAATTATAGTATATAAATATTTATTAAATTATTAAATCAAATTCCAATTTGATTCTAGTTGAATCATAAAATCCTGAACTTTTTGTGATCTTAATTCTACTTTCTTACTTTAATTAAATTTTGTAAGTTTTATTGAATAAAAAAATATTTTATAATTTAATATTATATTTAAATTATTATGTAGCCAAAATTTTTAAAAATGATCATGTATGATAAGTTTTTATTTTTTGTAAATTTGCTTAAATTTGTATTATGATGATAATTATAGCTTAGAATTTTTTTATATATATGTAAAGTCTAAAACTGTATTTTTATTTGTTGCTAAATACTAAGTAAAATTAAAGTTGAACTGAACTTTTTTAGTTCAATTTTGATTTTAAAAATATAGAATTAATTTTATTTTATTCATATTTAATTTTATATAAAATTCATCTAAATGATACTAAACTATACTTCTTTGTGGCCCTTGTACAACACATGTGAAACCTCTAATATCAATAAAATCTTGATAAGGGAGCGTTTTATTTAATGTTATTTTGATGATATATCATATTATTTAAAAAATATAATTATTTGATTTGAAGATATTTTTAAATAATTTTAAAAAAATTATAAAATAATCAGTCAAAAGATAACATCTAAATAATATAACATAATGCCAAATTAACATCTAACTAAACACCCTCTAAAATCAAAATGATCACAGACTTTTGAAAACTATATCAATTTAATCATTAAATCTTAGAATTTTTTTCATGTAACAAATGTTAGTAATTAAATTACCTAATGGATAATAAAATAATCAACATATAAACCCCTTTAGTGAATTTAGACTATTTATCAATTCTCAAGTTGATTCCAACTTGTTTGTCACCCCAATTCTCTTATGCATAGATATTGGTGATATATATAATTAAGATAACAATATTAGTGAATTTTATATGTTTCATATGCACTCTTATATGAACATCTTCATATATATATATATATATATATTTTGAAAAGTTTATATTTATCGTCTCCAAAAAAATTATTTCTACAAATGACACATCCTGAATCAAATATTTACATATAACACCCCCTAAGTTTAATATTTATAAACAGTATTCCCTATATTTCCATACAGCACTCTCACTTTAACTTCCGTTTGAGAGTGTTATCTGCAAATATTAAATTTAGGAGTTATCATCCATAAATATTTAATTTAAAAAATATCACCTGTAAAATAAATTTCTTTAAAAATTACAGATATAAATTTTCCCATTTTTTTCATTCAGTGCCTCAAATGGTTTAGCCACTTGTAGTATACACAAAGGCGCTCAATGACTAGCCCCCAAGCCGCAAAAATTTCTCCTTCAAATAAATATTCGTATTAACATGCAATATCTTAGATAATCAAATATTTGGTTAATATTATCTTGATATTATATCTTATTATTTAAAAAAAAAACTGTTTCGTTTGATAATATTTTTTAATTACTTCTAGAAAATTATAAAAAAAACATCTAAATGTCATGTAATAACACAAAATCATACACCACTAAAACTAATTATTGCCAACAGCATGAATTTTATTACAAAAGAGTGATTGTTTAATTTAATGTCATATTTAAAAAATATTTTAAAAATTTATCAGATTCACACCCAATGATATCTAAATGTCCAAATGCCGCTAAAAATTAATTAACATCACGATATTATTCTAATTATAATTGAAAAAAATAAGCTTAGATTAAATTTTCACTATCGTCTTTTAATATAATGACATTAAAAAATATATATAACAAGCTAGAGAACATAAAAATCTAAATAATATTGACATCTAAATAACTTAAAATATCTAGATAGCACCGAACCAAATGCACCGGTAAAACCAAATGTAATGATCATGCTCAATACCGTTTAGTCAAACTATAGGAAGTGATGAGTAACGACTTTTCTCCAGGCATGGGACTGACTGCATAAAACTAAACAATAAAACTCGAGATAAATGTTAGATTAAATTTTTTTGACAATTAAAGAACATAACAGATGCAAAATTCTTGGCCATTTCACAGCAAATTACTGAGCCAGTAGTTAACCTAAAAGACTTGGATCATGCAGCTCATTTCGAATAATAGCAATCAAACTAGCACTATATAAAAGGTTTGCATGCTACTCGACATAAGAGAGTGCAAAAATGTTGAGTTGAAAATCACCATAAAAGGCAGAAAAAATCAAAAATTCTGGTTATTTCATAGCAAATTATTAATCTCGCAGTTCATGCAGTTCAATACAATCTGCGCAAAAACGACGAGTTGGCATCATAATTTAATGTTGAATTTCTACAGGTACAGCAATAAAAAGCTACAAAAATAAAATGCAACTCAATATGAGCTGCATTGCATTTTACAGCAGCCAGATCTCAAGTGCTAGAGCGTTAATGGCAGTAAAGTTTGATTACAGAATCAGCACCTGCAGTGAACAGCCATGGCTGCTTTGGGTGGAACTTGCAATCCAGTACTCCTGCAATCAGATAAGAAAAAGATAACTTTAATGTGGCAATAGCTTCTTCATTTCAGTGTTTGATTTGGTACGTAAACAACCACTAAAATGAAAAACAGCCAGAATAGGAAATTCCACAATTTTTATTTTTTTTAAACTTGGCCTTAGCATTTAGCATAAATTTAAACATCAAAGTAAAAGGAATTCCAAATTTTTTTGGTAAGAAAGATAACGGTGCAAGCACAAAATGTTCCATTTACCTTATTAAAACTTTGTAAAATGACTTTATAAATACTTTAAGCACTGTGTGTAAAGATAACGATATATTCTTCTATCCCAGTACGGAAAAGGCTTACTTAGCTACATGGTGGTCTTAGGTTTGAACCACAATTCATCATAATTTCAAAATGAAATGAGAAAATTTGTGATGTCTAGAGGTAAAATCAAAAATAAAATAAATGCAGAAGATAAATATAAAATAAAAAGTTGGCTTTTTACAAAGCAAAAAAGGAATTTTTATTAAACTTGCATGAACACTAAGAAGCACGGACACGACACGGACACGGGACACGATACGACACGGACACGGGGATACGTCAATCTTAAAAAAAATAAGACACGACACTTCTAGGATACGTAAAATAAATAAAATTATTTATTTTCTAGATTTTTAATAAAAATAAAAGAAACTATAAATTGATCAAATATATAGCAAAAATATAAAAAAGTTAAATGCATTTAACAAGACTAATCAAATATAGAATGAACTGAAGAAAAAGACGGAAGAAAACGAAAGAAGAAGAAGAAGAAGAATAGGCAACAGAAGAAGACGGAAGCAGAAGAAGGGAGAAGAAGAAGGGAGAAGAAGAAGAAGACGGAAGAAGAAGACGAAGACGGAAGAAGAAGACGAAGACGAAAGAAGAAGACGAAGAAGAAGAAGACGAAGACGAAGACGAAGACGAAGAAGACGGAAGAAGACGAAGACGGAAGAAGAAGACGGAAGAAGAAGAAGACGGAAGAGGAAGAAGACGGAAGAGGAGGAAGAAGACGGAAGAGGAAGAAGAAGACGGAAGAGGAAGAAGAAGACGGAAGAGGAAGAGGCAGAAGAAGAAAACCAAAGAAGAACAAGGAGAAGAAGAAAATCAGAGAAGAAGAAGAAGGAAATACAAACCGCGATCGGAGAGGCGACGGCGACGGCGACGGCGACGGCGACGGCAACGGTGACGGCGACTGCAATAGCGACGGCGACTGCCGGCGAGAACTGGCGCTGCGACCAGAGAGTGAGATGACCGCGACGGAGAGAGGGAGGACGCATGCGGAAAATCTAGGGCAAAACATTTGAACCGGTTTTTTGGAAAAATTAATTTTATTTTTTTATTAAAATTTAATTAATTAATAATTGAGTCGTGTCCAAGTGTCTTGCAAGTGTCCTAAAAGTGTCCAGAAGTGTCCTAGAAGTGTCCAGCCGTGTCCTATTTTTTTTTTTTTAAATTAAAAAAATTGGACACATGTCCCGCCGTGTCCGATACGTGTCCCGCCGTGTCCGACACGTGTCCCGTCGTGTCCGTGGCGTGTCCGTGTCCGACACGTGTCCGACACTGCCACGGCTACTTCTTAGAAGTGTCCGTGCTTCTTAGCATGAACATATACATTGTGAAGAAGGGGCACTATGTAAACCTATGAAGCATGGACACTTTAAGAACCACACCGACACGGACACACGGACACACGGACACGCAGACACGCGAGGACACGCGGGAATACCGTATCGGACAAGCCACGTGGCGTGTCGTAATAAAATAATACTTAAAAACTTTAAGGGCACTTCTTGGACACGCGAGGACACTTTCGGACGCGTTAGGACACTTCGGGACGCGTTAGGACACTTCTGAGATACAGGACACTTGTAGGATACATAAGATAGAATTGGATATATTTAATATTAATGTTAAATTTATTTATTAATATTATATATTTTTAATAAAATTTATGAATATATCTATCTCATTTTTTTTATTATCGTTAAAATTTTATTTAATAAAACTAAAAATCTATCTCTTATTATTGTTAAAATTTTACCTAATATAAGTCAAAATTTTAAGTTAACCAAGTTAAATCAAATTTATTCCTCTTTTGTTGCCCTTAAGCCTTACGAAAATGAACCAATCGCAAAAAGTTTAGAACTCCAGCTTCAACTTTATTTTTTTTTCATCAACACCGAGAGCTCTTACTCTCTTATTGTTGCGCTCATTGTATTGTCCTAATAAGTAAAATTGTATTTTCTCTTATTCAAAGTAAATCCTAAATTTATATCTCAAATATTTTTAATGCGACGGTGTTTGTTCTCAAGTTCTCATCTTGATTTTATGAGACTTCAGTATTACTTACAAGTTATTTATACTTAAAAATTTAAGTTTATATTATATATTATATATTATATATATATTTAAGTATAAATTTTTAATTTTATAATTATATTTGGCATGTTATGCCGTGTTCGTGTCCTATATTTTAGAAAATCGTCGTGTCGCCGTGTCATGTAGTGTCCCGTGTCCCCGTGTCGTGTCCGTGCTTCATAGATGTAAATAAATAAATAAAATTTTGGTTAAATAGAAAAACAATGATAGATTAAAAGTAGCATAGTTAAATGTCATACAAAAAGATTTTGATAAATTGCAGTTAACACAAGTTGCATTGGAAAACATTAATTGGCGAAATATGGTTAATATGATGGTAGGGACACCTAAGGGCAGGGTTATGATCTCTTTCATATCCGTCTGATGCTAAATGAAAAATTAATATAAGCTGATTTTATTTAATTAAGAATTGTCCAATTAGTTTGTTAGAAATTCAATTTAATTCCAGGTAATTTGTAGCATGCGCAGTGCTACCACGATGCCCGTGATGCCTGTAGGTGGTAGGAGAGGAGGGGTATTTTTGTCCCATTATATCTATAAATTTAATTTAAATATAAATTTTATTTAAAGATGAAAAACATAAATTAAGTAAAAAGGACCTCAATGAAACCTAAATGTCCACTTTAGGGACTTCATTGAAGGGTTTTTAAAATTATAGACCTCCTTGATATTATTTTCAAACCTCTGGACCTAGATGATATTTACCCTAATGATTTTCATCCTAAAATAAGATAGATAACTTTGAAGCAAACAATCTATACAAATAATCTTCAATATAGATAAAAACACATATACCACTACCTTTAATCTTTTTAAACAAAAAACTGAAGAACATGAACATATGCTAATGTTCACAAAGAAACAGAGTAATCTGTATGTGTGCGTGCCCACTCATTAGCTTGTTTGCATGTGCATGAGGAAAAAAAAGGAGTATGACTGCATTACTAAATACAGTAGACTACAATGTAATCAGTAAAAAAAACAAAGAAAAGGCATAAAAATATAACAGTGAAATGACTAGCTTAGAAATAGCACTAATTATTAATTATATAATGTAAAGGTAACTATTGCAGTACTGACCTCCGCTACTTGAACTTGCATGGCCACGGAGAATTTCCAAAGGCACAATAAGAGGATTCTGGTTAAGATCTGAATAGACCATACCATGAAACACGTATGCTGTGCAGTCTTCAGAGCTTGAAGCAAATAAAGGGTAGGAGCGATGAAAAGTAACATTTGTTATATCCTTTGGATGAGTCCTGCAAACATTCTTCTTATGAATATAAATATGACAAAAGTCTCCAAGATGTAAAAGATATAGTATGAAAAAGAAATACCAAACATAAAACGAGTTTCTCCTTGTTATTAGTTATTACCTTTAGGACTTCCATCAAATCATTTTCAAGCATTGTTCCACTAAATATTCAAGGAATTCATAATAAAATGTTTGCTTAGAATGAGAAAATGAAAACAATCGCAGAAGTCGCTGAAAAGCCAGTCAAAAGAACAATGCAATAGTTGCAGAATGGCAAAAGATACTGCTACTCCTTGCTATTTGCTACAGGGATGAAAAATGAGGTGATTTTTCATTTGCTAGTAAAACCTGTCACCGCCCCTCCAGAGAGAGAACAAATTCTCTCTAAATTTCATTAACACACCATTTTAAGTTTTAGGAATTTTTAATAAACCCAAAGGTTCAATTTTTTGTATTGTACGGTGGCGACATAATATACATAATGCCCCAAATAATGAAAATCATAAATGAACTCAAAATCCCACGCCATTAATTTTAGTCATCATCCAAAGCCTATAAGAATGATTTTAAAGGGGAAGTCGCTCCTCAACTTATCTCAATCAATGATTAAGCGTCACTAAAGATGCAGTCATAACTAAGTATGTCTTTGTAAACCAGAACGCTAATGTGAAAAAGTTAAAAAAAAAAAATTTCTATGCAAACATTCAGTAGCTGTTTGTCATATTACTAACAAATAACCAAATTCAAGCAACTGAAAGGATAAACATCCTTGAATAAAAAACTACTCAGCACCTATTCAGAAGTTATATTAATGATATAATAGTTGCTGAATCACACGGTAAGGAATCAGTTAACCCTGAAGATAAAACGTTCCTATCATGAAATGCCAAATAGTTACAGTTAATGTCAAGCAAAAGAATACTATACTGACTAAATGATTGAAAAAACGAAACACATCAACCAAGTGCTCTAGAAGAATGACATACTTCAAGTTTTTGTAAGGTCGAGATGATAGATCCATGTCAAACCAGCATATTTTTCCATCCTTGCTTCCAACAAGAAGATTATTGCCTACAGCCAAAAGGTTGGGCATCGTACTTACTAATAAAATTATATATAAAGAGAAAAACAGAGTACGTAAAGTCAAGTTACCTCCAGGGTGAATTGCTATTGATGAAACTTCATGTAGTCCAGTCTCAAGCTTACTAATTAGCTTTGATTTCAGAAGATCGTAAACACGGACATGATTCTTCGTAGAAATGAAGAAAATCGACCGAGTTGGATGAAAAATTGCAGAAACTGCAAGTCCACGCAACTTCTTGAAAGGATTATGTGTTTGTTTCTTCGAAAGTTGGTGCAATAAGACAGATCTTGACTCACGTGAACAGCAGGTTAAGTAGTACATAATGAATCCTATGGAAAAACTCATTCGCGATTCCAATGCATTTTGCACACAAATAAACGGAAGGCTCAAGAAAATATAAAGCCATCCAGACAAGCATATAAATCTAGCAAACTGGGCATAAAATGAAACTATACAGAGATGCCCAAAGGCCTAATAAATCAAACTTACAACTCGTTCACCAAATGACAAGTTCGATACCAAGGTTTTGCACAAATGACAAGTTTGTCTGATTTGCATGGAAGTTGATACAAGTGTATGCCGTGTTTCAGACAAAACTTACTCCATATCTCGTTTCATTAAATAATTAGCCAAAGTTAGTCATTAGCAATGTGAATATAGCAGCTGAGCGGTCCCAAATGACAAAAACAAAAGTGTTTGCAATATTCTGGGTTGAAAATCTGAAGCAGATTGATCAGTCCTACTCTTTCATTAATATTATATTTTCACAAATTAAACTGGACAAGAAAGATCACTTTTTCATTTGGAATTAAGGTGGCAATAGAAAAAGTGAACAAAGAGAGTGTTTCAGTTACTTCATCGCAAAATGGTTATACCCCATAAATTGTTGGTTTTGGGACTTGTTTCCTGTGGGCTTAAGGTTTCCAGCGGTGGAATTTTGGCATATTCATGTGAGGAGGGTCACGGTCAGCCAATTAGTGGTGTAAATTGCTAGAACCAGACCATGGTGACTATTTCAACAAAGTAACCACCCTTCTAGAAGTAAGGCCTTATCAGGACTTAAAAAAACAGTCTTTGAGCTGCTTCCTGGGAAAGAAGGGAAGGGCTCCACCCAGCATGCTACAAATCCCTATCACCCCCCACTCCCCCCCAAAAAAGAAAAAAGCCAAGAGAGATGGAATGGAGCTACTCCAAGTAGAATTTGTGCACTGTGTGTGTTCATAGAAATACGGAAGTCGAGAACTGAACAGCTCTTATTCATCCCAACTGCACAGTGGTGAGAGGGGTACCTCTGAGAATGGCAAAAGCCTGAATTTGTCAATCACTAACTCAACGTGGGGCCAGACAAATCACGTAGATTTGGCTTCAACTGGCGTTTCTCAAGGAGTTCAAATTCAAGGTGGGGAAGTCTTGCTTAATGAAAAAGAGCTAGCATGATCTCACAAGAAGTTACAAAAAACCAGTGGGGAGACTGTTGGGAAAGCATCTCCCTTATCCTCCAAGACTTAGGGAATGATTATTTTATTTGTCATTTTGATAAAACCATTGACTAGGACTGATTTTATAATGAGACCCATGGTTTATTATAGATCATGGGACTAGATGTCTGGACTTCATAGTCCACTCCTTGTAGCTTAGCTTGCGCTACAATCACAATGTAGATTTGTCCCCTTAAATCTTGGAGATTTCCCAAATTGAAGAGAATCACATCTTTCATCATTGACTGATCAATACATGGCATAATTAGCTTTGTTAGAATTTGTGTTCATGTAGACCTAAGCAAGCCTCTTGAAGTTGGGGTTTAAGGAACTTGACAGGAGATTCCATCAGTCAAATAAGAGGGGCTTTTGGTGGTTTGCTTAAGTGTAGCAAAGTAAGACATAAGGAGACTGATTGCCCTCTGCATCATAATGCTACAACCTTTAATTTAATTCGAGGTAATTCTTCAACTAGAGGTTACAGAAATCTTCTGCTTCAATTGGCCTCAACGGGACTCAGCTTGAGAACACTACATTGCATCATAGCCCCCAAGCAAATGTAGAAATTAAAGATGTAATTCAAAATGCACTCAAGGCTTCAATGGAGCAAATGGGCCCAAGGATTCTTATAAACAACAAAAGAAGGAACTGAGCTAGGAAGAGTGCAAAGAATGCCAAACTAGTAGCGAGGCTTGACATCCAAACAAACAGCGAGAACCTTGCTGAACGGGCAAAACCTATGATTAAGAAGCAAGAAGAGGTAAGAATTGTGTTCCAGAGTTGAGGTCCCCAGTTAGGAGTAAATTACTGAAAGGTAAAACAACAATTAGACAAGTCCTTGAGGGATGCAAAATTAATCTAACTATTCTAAAAGGAAAAATCTCTCTCGAGCAGCATGAGCAAGCAACCCAAATTGAGACAACAAGGGAAACCGTCTCCAAAGTCTACTGGCCCAGTGAACCACCCCGGTGACAACAAGGGAAGTGAAAATTTCCAGCAGACAGTAAGGGAGCAACTAAAGGGAAAGCAGTAAGAACAACTTCCAACTACAACTCACTCTTCCACTTGCAACATGGAGGAAGATCCTCCCAAACAATAGTGAAACCTTTAGGCCCTCCAAATTGCTCAGATCCTTTAAATGATTTTAGTGTCAAGTCATCACAATAGATGGAGGAAGATGGAGGAAACCTCTCAAGAAAAGTTGATTGCTGAAATGAACCTCAAGCCCAAGGACATGTAGGAATGACTGGAAAAGTCCAAACACCACCACCCTACCTCTTCTTGTTTCCACCAGAACATACCATACAAGCAAGGGTCCCCAACTCTCAATGCAACAGCTCGAATGTGGATTGGAAACAATCTAGTGACCACCAAACCACACAATCAAGTGTTCCCTCTTCGGGTCAGTGGATGAAAAGTGGCATTAACCAAAACTTAATGTTGCTGACTCGACGATGACAACCCATTGCACTCCCTCTAAATTGAAGATTTGAAACATATACAAAGATAGAAGAGGGATGGAGCACATATCAAAAAAGCATTGGGTAAGAGAGCTTGAGAAGCTTCAGAAAGCGTCATCAAAACCAAGTAGTTAAAGTAGCAAAGGTTGTCTCTACTTCTATTCTCCAGGGATGAAGAGAATGCAGTTTGAACCAACTACAATAAAAGGAGATCAGTCCAAGCCCAAAGGAAAAATGGACTATAAGCTGAGCACTATGCTTCACTTTTGAGTCCTTACCACATTCTTATTATCTTTTATTTCATCATAAACGTTTTGTGGATCACAATAAAGAGGACAACTAAGTGGGATAATACCATGGTTATCTCTTCCTCTTTTCGTTCAGGTCTGTGGATTTCCCCTCCCAATTCGGAAATATAAACCCTTGTGTTTTTGGGATCCCCCAACCTCGAGGGAGTGGAGTAGAAGTACCATAAAGTAGACAGTTTGTTGGAGTCTTCATAACTACCAAACTCAGTCAAGTACAACCATGTAACTAGCTTAAAGCTCTATTTGCTTGAGTAAGGTACGCTAGACTTCTTTTTTAATCAACCCATTTGAGTTTTATTTACTCCTAGTAGTTAATATACAGGCTCCCACAAGATTTCAGAAAGGGTTATATCCCCTAAATGTAAATAGAGGAAACAGGGGATGGAGAAATAGGAGGAAAAAGGATAAATTTGTTCGGTTTTGGAGTTATGCAATGAGGAAGCTGTCTTTTCTTAAGGCTTTTTCAGTGTTTGGGTCCTTTTCTCATGGACTAAAAGGGGAATGAAAGAGAAGTAGAACATGCGCACCAACATAAAGACAAATAATTTGTCATGGGAAAAAGAAGAAATAAAGTATACTCATGCCATCTTTAAATGATAATTATATCAAACTGCTGTTTACTTGCCCTTGGCATACTGCATGGAGAAAGAGAATAGACAAATTTAAAGTCTATTCTCAGCACTGCACATAAAAGTAAAGTGACATTTCCAACTTCCCATACAAACACCAAGAGAATAACAAAACTTGTGTTAGCAGTTGTCAAATATGAAGCCATTAAAACTACAAAAATATGAATTCTTTCCAGGAAGTACAACTATAATAGCACAGAACCCTACCAAAAGAAGTGCTAACACTAACTTTCCATAGACCCACAATCCAAATACAGTTCAAAACAGGTAACATTGAATGCAAAAGTATATATATCAAAAACTACATATAAACAAACAGTTAACTGCCATAAGACAATATAGAGCAACAGAATCTCTATTCAAGGATATCATTCGGCATGACTGTTGTAAAATAGTCCCCTTTCCTGTGCCAATCCACTGTGGTCACAACCTGCAAAATAATAGAAGGTAGAGAAGTAAAATATAATGATTGGATATATGAAATGCCAATGCGCAAATAATAATATCAATAAAAGTTACCTTACTATGCTTAAGCCAGATACCAGTATACTTTTCATGCGGAATCCAACTAACAATACCTGTACTACACTCTTATACATCAGAGTGAATGAGTAAACCGAAAGGCAAACAATTAAAATAGAATCTGGGGAAAAAATACCAGAATCATCCATTGTTGATGAGTCAACACGGAGGAGTTCTTTCACCCTATGCTGCTCCTCTTCATCTCCAAGCTCAGTGTCCAAAAGAAGCACATCATGCCCCCTGCAGGATTCAAACTTTAGTTATTATAATACAAGTCTGCGCTCATAAAGTAAATAACTTTTGTGAGATATATTTTCTAGCTTACGCTGATACTGCTAAAATAGGAAGCTCAGGCAAAGGATTCCATGCAACACATTTTATGGGTTCACCAATTTCCCATACTTTGAGACACCGAGCATTTTCAACTTCCCAGAGACGAACAGTACCATCAGCAGAACCTTTAGGAAATAACGTTAAATAGAAAAGATATTATACATGTGAAACCAAAAATCAAACAATATTTCTAAACGAACCAGATGCCAACCACTGCCCAGATATTGCAACTGATATTGATTTGACAGGACCTGCATGGCCCTTATATTCAAGATAACAAATTGATGGGTAAGGCTTTAGATCTTTCCTGCTAGGAAGCCTTGGTTTCAGAGACTCAGGATCAATGTTAATCTGCAATATTTTGATTAATTCTCTTTTAGTTTTTTACTTGATTTTCCTATAACAAATACGTCAAAACCTCAAGTTCACAGAAGCACAGGAAAGAGGAGAATAAAACAGATTAACAAACTCTCCAACTTACACGTTTCTTCATAGTCCTAGGACACAAATATAAATCCAAACAACGATCAAATCCTTCCTTGAGAGCATTCTCATAAGCAGGAACACTCCTAAGGGACTCATATCTGACAAAAATATAATAGGTTAATCAGCTTTTTCTAAAGTCACTGAAAAAATATGGCACATTAATCTAGAGAAATAAGGAACTAAAGAATACAGAAGCCATATCAATACAGACAGCAAATCAAGCCAATTAGTACCTCCTAGGAATAAACTTGGGACGATCTTCCTCATATATAAGTTGATATGAGTTGACCTCCTCTTGGGTAGGGATGTACTCTACAGGTGGATTATACGACTCTTCATGGCCTATGAGAAGGAGTATACAAATATAAAGAATTTTAAGAAGTGACAGCAAAGAAGTTTACATGTTTACCAATAGATTAGGAATGATCAAGAAGATAAAATCACCATAAAGTATTTACCTGCTAGCTTTGGTTTGGGTGCAGGGATATACTTTAATCCTTGCCTCTTGCTTTCTGCTGAAGTTGAATCGTCTCCCCATAATAAATAATAACGAGGCTCCTCTTCTGGTTTGTCAAATTTGATCCAACCTTTTCTAATAGCTCTAATATATTGAACGACCTTGTACCAAATCACCAAATAAAATCAAACAGCTGTTTTCATCATTGTCATCCTCAATTTGCATAATAAGAAGCATTAAGAAAGATACAAATAATTCTTTTTTTTTGATAAGTAAATACAGATAATTCAAAATATCATACATGCAGCTCCTCAATAATTAATGCAAACAAGGATTTAATAAATCTAAACTAGAGCAAAGTTGTCAAAGACATGATTATGCATATTTTAAAGCAGATTGGAACCAGACCACTCAGTTTTAACTTATTGTGTAAGAGAACACTCTCTAAAGCAGTTCTTAAAATAAGGACACCAATTCTGCAAGAACTGATTATAGCACTAGCGATTTATGACAATTTTGCAATTTATGGTGCAGCTCCAGGTGCCTCTTCTGTGCGCTGGTCCATAAAAGTACTGGCAGCAAAAACATATTGCTATGTGCATCGTCTTATTCTGCTCGACCTGTTGAACTCTCCATGTAATCCCTTACACCCATGTTCTCTCAGATAATCTCATATATCAACATGAATAAAGTCCCTCAAATAATATAAACCCAACCAAATGATGAGCATCAACATGAGCAGCCCAATGACTAACATCTAATGCAGGCTCCCAGACTCCCAGTGAGAATGATAGACATCATAGAAGGGTAACCTGGAAGGCTTTACACGAGTTAGATCACTAGGGCCCCTTCTGATCGGAGTTTGGTGAGACCCTTTAAGTGGAATGAGCCCTATAGATTAGTCTAGCAACTCGCTAGAAGGTACATCATCTGAGGATGTATACAAGGATCTCTGGAGGTGATGATGTATTAAGCTTGAGGGAGGCTTTAGATCACCTCAGGCTTAAGAACATCCAATTGAACAACAGATTGGAATAATAAACACACATTTGTGGAGAGTGTAAGTAGTCTCATTATTAGTGAGGAACTTATCCAAACAAGATAGCTTTGGCTTATCTTGCCCAGCATCGGATATGTGGCTCTTGAGGTCATCCCTTGCATCACCGCCATCATCACATGGGTCAACAAAGATGACCTCAATATTCACGTCTTCAGACTCATGAGAGCAGTAGGATATGAAATCTCTCATTGATAGGAATCAAACACATGGACAATCTCCTCATTTGAAGGGAAGTCAAGAAGTGCCATGCTAGAGCTAATGGAGCCAACTATATCCATCTATGGAGAGTAGAGAACACTCGAGACACTCATACATGAGGATAAATGTGCTATATGGGGTCGTGTAGGTTGAACAATCTTTTGTGTGTAAACTCTTTTGCTCAACTCATGATCAGATTTAAGCATATTATCCATCAAATTTGACATGTTCAAAAGGTTATCTCGCCCTACTTCTGTTGAAATTCTACCAAATGTTAAATTTTTAAAATTATGGACATGCGTGATAACACACTAAATTCAAAGACCTGAAGGTAATTTACCCTAAATTTTAAATTAAGATTTATTCACCTCCCTCTAGACCCATTCCTAAATCCTACAATATTAACATAATCCACCATACCACAAGTAAATAAATGAATATTCCATGACCTGTGCCCACTTAAAAGACTTAGGCACATAAAACAGATAGCAACAAATCAAGGATCAGATACTACTAGAACATAGAATCCTAAGTTTGCTCTGATACCAAACCTAATGACTCTTAGAAACAGAGGACCCTATAGTTCTTCACAAATGAACTCTAATAACACTCTGAAGGCCATCGAATAGTTAAGTTAGGCAGCCATCCAAGGAATAAGATCTATAGTACAATAAGTTGATTTTCATGGAGGACAAAGGCCTTTACAAGCCTTAAAAGAACTAATACAAAAAAGTGCAGAAATCTGGAGTTTTAGACCCAACAATCTATTTTGACAGTAGTCAATTTTTTGACTCTGAGCAAAATCAGCCACATTGATCTTGGGGCTAGAGGTTGATTTCTAGGTCAGCTTAGTAATCAATCGATAGACTATTCTGCACAGCTTCAGGTTTTCTGGTTTCAAATTTCTACCTTACAATTTCCCATAATAATTGAGAGATGAGTATACTAACACATCCAAGCATGCAAAATACAATCCAAATCATGCAAGCACTCGACAAAGGTTACAGATCAAGATAAACAAGCCTTAAATTAAATTATCCCATCTATAGATCACGACCTTAACAAATGTGAAAGGGAAAAATTCATGATGACACTTAGTTATACTACATAAATCCAACAAAGACATGCAAATGAGAGCTTTAAAAGCATATGATATTCATCATAAACAACACCGAACACAGCAAACAAGAGTATACTTGAGAATCACTAAGGAGAAATTAATACAGGGCTATCAAAAGCAGTTTACAAAAAAAAAAAACAAAAAAACAGTCAAGCAAAACAGAGGAAAAGAGATACAAATAACCCTAAGTCTAACTGACTCTCTAAGTGTGACCTATCTCCAACCACACCTTTTGAAAAACAACAGCACCTTTGTCTCCTCCGAAGCATTGGCCATTTGCCTTAGCCCAATGGAACCTGGAAACCTCTAACTTCAAGATAGTTCTCAACACTTCATCAAGTGGGGTCTTCACAAAACAAATAACAAAGCATCACCATCTCTCCTTCCCTGGTATAAGGTCTAACACCCAATGTCGTGGTTGACATCATGAAGAAAATGGAAAAACCGCAACTGGAATTCCGCAACCTTCTCAATGCACTAACTTATTCTATGCAAAAGTTTAGAAATGGACTAGCAACAATAGACCATCGCAGCTTCAAGGCTTCATCTTGTTCTATGTGCTAGTACAAAAATGGACCAACAACAACAGATCAGCATAGCTTCAAAGAATCGACTTGTTGCGTCTATTCATTTCTAAACTGGCTACAAAAACAGATCATCACTACTTCATTTCTCACTATTGTGCTTGACCTATTGAACCCTTGCCCAATGCAATCCCTAGCACCCTTATTCTCTCACAATCTCATATACATCAACATAAACAAGTCTACACAAAAAACCGAACAAATAACATAAAGCAACACAATAAAAGTCTACTAAATATGAACTATTAAAAGATAAATGAGTAATAATGATGTCATTGATGTAGCATGAGACTACATCAATTAGTCCTAGAAAAGACAGAGAATCAAGCCAAGTCATAACTGAATAATTACTCCGAAAATTGTAGTAAGATTTACTTGGGGTTAATAAACACTATCCAATTTATACAATATAATATGACAAACTAATACGAAAAACAACATCGGCATATTATTGGCAACTGCATACAGCTATATCAATATTATTACCGTATTTCAAAATCAAGAATTGGAATTAAGCCAAGAAACCAAAGGAGGGGATAAGGAAGGAAAGAACATGAACAAGCCAAGTTATGCTTCTTTAAGAACTATAGAACTAATGAAGGCAATACCTTTCTATGTTCCCACTTGGACGGAATAAATCTCCTCTTTGGCTCAGGTGCATTGGAAAGTGGATGCCCTTTATCCTCCCAATCAAACCAATCAACATATGGCTAAAAGAACATCAATAAACAATCATTCAAAATTACAACACATCTTTGTGAGATATAATCATAAAAGGACTAGTTTTCAATGAAAAATAGTAAATGGAAGTTTTCAAACCGCATAAGGATCCACTTCAGCATGAGGAGTCTTCCCTTTTAGCAAACATCGGATAAGCTTTGTCTCCTCCTTTGTCAATTCCACTTCTTCATCATTGTACTCATCAAAGATTTTCCTCCTATTTTTAAAATTAGTAACCAGAATATTCAGAGATATCAACATTTGAAAGAAAAATCCAACAGTCAATTACACAATGATTATGAGATTCAAATAATGTTTTATGCAAAATTATACAATAATCTACTAACAATTAGCATAATATAGACCACTAAATTCTTGGAACTTACAAAAGAATTGTTAATATTACTAAATAGGGAATATTACATATATGGCCTTCTATAAGACTGTATTCATATAATAATCACCATTTAAAATTTAATTACAATGATGTCATCATGTAATCTTAAATATTACATAGATGTAATTCAGGTTTACATTAGTTAAGAATAAACAAATATACATAGAATATTGTCTGTAAACCGTTATTGGGTCAGCGTCATCCCATATGCAAACTTGTTGGGCATCTCGCTAATGTAATCCGGTGTCCACCAACCACCATGCATATACCATCAACGTGGGTCAGCCACTGTAACAATCACATCACCGGGCACCATCAATAGCCATACCACCGTCAGCTGCCTTTATTAACAACTACCATGAGTGTTTAGGTTAGGTTAGCCATAGTTTAACAATATTAATATTGGCAGAGTATTGCTGCTGTATTTTTTAATGTTATAAAGAGTGGTTAATATATAAATGTAATGTATCAAAATGGCATGCATATAATTACCCTATTAAATAAGGAATATTAATGACCAATTCATCTAAAAGCTAAAACTTGAGGTTATGCCCCAAGAATAGTGCAAAACCTTGTCATTGTAGTGTGGACCAAATGCCACGTGCGTTGCCTTCTTTTAATCTTGACCAAAAAATTATTTGGACATGGAAGGGCTCAAACTTGAGATCTCTAGCTTTACTGCTATGTTAAATCACTAGTATAGCCAATTGATTAACAAGCTTAAGCTAGTATTTTATGCTTTTAAATAACTAACATTCTAACAACCAAAATAATTTGTTGTAGCTATGACATTCGAATTTAGTCAACATGACAAGATTTCATCAACATGATTAGATTATTTTATGGATGATAAATATCTTTCATTTTCATGAGGAACAGCTCTAATATATCATAACTTCTAAAAAATATATAATATCATTTCTTTAAAAAATAAATAATCAGGCAATATGGGCACGTAAAGTTTAAACTTTAGTAGACATGACAAGAATATCTACTAATAGTCCCTACATCCAATTGTTGCCTATAGTGGGGTAAAATTCTACTCTGGTCTCCACTTACTCACCAATCTCTCCACTCGCGCCTACTTCATCAACTAGTCCTCCCAACTCTATTCCTCTATTTGGCTCTAGCCTTATCTGGATCTCCACTTCTCTGAGTTATCACCTTTTACTAGTGAAGTTGAATTAGTGTGACGAACCTGCTTTCACATGGCATCCGCCTTAGAGCCCTTAGCAAAGGTCTCTACCTTTCTCAAATGAACTTTTAAAAATAAATGGTAAACATAAAAGATTTTTATCATATACATGTAAATATATGAACAAGAGCTAGGCTCCTTTACCTCAAAGAGCATTCCATAACGAAAAAAAAGATCAATTTCAAGTGATTCGACCTGAATGAAAGACATGACAACTTTGGGGATGTCACTTGCAAATGATCTTTATCATGTCTTTTTATTTAAGCAATTTTGGCACTCATAATTGGAATGAAGTGTGTTGAAATGGATAGTGTCATCCGTGCAAGCATTTAAGCTAATGGATACATTTGATAATTTCAAAATGCAGGTATCAGCCACTTCTATGCCACCATAACCATGAAGTTGGCTACGAATGAGCTCACTACTTTTGATAGCAATGGCCACGACATTTTTTTAATCTACCGCTCTTTAAGTACGCAAACCTTCTACCACAAATAATGAACACAAAACTAGAATGCTTCATGATGGCAGAAAGTTTTACAAAGGCACTTCGTGGGATAGAGAAAACCTAATTCTTCTTAATTGTTTGAATGCCACGTACCTGTTTATTTCCATTATTCATGAAAATATTCTTATTTATTTTCTTATATCCTGTCCAAGGCCTTATTTCAAAAGCTCATGAAATTAATCAACGAACTCTGCAACAAACACGATAGCAAGTTTTTTTTGAAAATTAAATCTTACAAGCTTGCTTGACTAACTCAAATAGCATCACAAACAAAAAAAAGGTCCATTTATAAGAAATCAAGTCATGCAAAATCCAACACAAATACAATTTTCCAATCAACCCAAGTCCAAATAATAAGTATAGGTACTTGAATCTACAAGTTCAAAGCTTGAATAGTATACATTTAAACTGGATTGAGCTAAACCAAAGGTCAGCCCAGCTCCAAATATTTTTCAATTTATTACTAAAATATCCGAGTAAATTTTCACAATCTCCGATATGATATAAAAGCTTTGCATATATCCTAGACAATAGCAATTTGCCAAAAAAAAAAACTAATTCTTGAAACTCAATATGCTCGTATACTCTTACCATCAACATTAATTCTAGAAACTAAGAAAAATGAGTAATATATTTTGGACAAAACTCATAATCTCAAAAATATTCATTATGACAATAATAAAACATTAATCCAAACTACATAGTGCAGGTTATATGTCTCTTTTACATTCAATTCTATAAAAGCAATGCTTTCCATGAATGCAAGTAATTCAAGGCCATTTTTTATGACCCTATTCTAAGTCATTTTTAGTTTACCCCTAAAATTTTCACTAAAGAAGCAAGAAATTAACATGCATTGTTGAAATTAATTAGCAACATATGGAATCTTCGTACAGTACCCTAATACTTTAATATACCAGCAACTTCAACAAGCTTGATTGCAAACTGCAACACCCCAAAGGTGATCATGGCTAGGTATAGGGATAGCAAGGAAAACAGTGAGGGTGCAGAGCCCCTTGTCGGCAAATAGCCAAACTCCAAAAGGAGAAAGGAAGGATGTGTAGCTAAAGCGGTGGCAAATGTTGCCACAAAGAGCAAACCAAGAGCCAGAGTTTCATCCTCTCATTCAGCTATTGTTAGCCTAGACGGGCAATTTTTGGCTCTCCCAACAAGGACAAGTGGAGTCAAGAAGAAGACTTGAGAACATTGATAACGCCAAAGTTGGCAACCTATTTCCTATTAGCTAAGCTAAACTTACACCTCCAGTGAAGGAGACTACCCATGGTGGAACCCGTTGCAAAGGTTGATGGCGCGGCAATTGAGAATTTCATTCCGAGCTTTTACATTGTTCCATTGCTTCTGGACCCTAATAACTCTCCTTTGAAGAAAAAAGGGGACAACAATCGGGCTAATAAGGAGACCATCACGGAAAATAAATCTTAGAGGGACAATGAAGGTTTTAAAGGAGGGTCTGGCACACACCAAACTCAAGGGATTGTTACAACTCTAAATAAGAAGGCATTAGGAGATCCTCGATGAAATAATAGGCAATCGACCAAAATGGTGAACCTTAGCTTTCCTATATTGATTGCCTGGCAAGCTACTGTGCCTTATTTGGAGGTCGAAGGTAAAACTGTAGCACCGGTAAACCTAGGGACTTCGGCTACTCACCAACCCTTCTTGCCCATGAAAATGGAGAATGAAGCTAAAGAGCAGGGGATCCCAGTTTCTCACAGTAACTAGCCACAAGCTGTCAAAAGTACGATATTGAACCACCTGCCAACATGCTTGGGTGGGGATACTGAAAGAAATTATATAGATACTTGTGATAGTGCTCAAGGTCTCAATAGGGTAATTTTTTTGCGAGGCTATGGGCAAAATTGTGTAAATCAAAAATGCAAGTTACTTCTCCCCGTCACTGCAAATAAATCTAGCACTGGTCTGAGCAGAATTGAGCAAGTTTACAGAGAGGTACTATGATGAAGACAGTTGCATCACTTCAAGGCTTGTGGAGATGTCGCTTTGGTGCAGTAGATGATCATTGATCAAATTTCAGCAAAACAGTGGACTTGTGCTCAGTGACAACAAGTAAACCTTGTTTGAAGGAAAAACAAAAGTATGTGGATTTCTTGGATATTGACCTCTCTTTGAGAAATCATCTCAACGATAGTGCGTGCAACCAAATAGATCAAGCATAATGCAAGCAAGATTTGCAAATTTCTTAGTTGAAAGCCATTTTGGTTCGCATTGGCTGGCACTTATCAATCCAAATCCTTTGGTGGGACTGCTTCCTATGTCTCTTCGATAAAGATAGAGAAGATGTGCTCAACGAGGGTTCATGGATGGTGGCGAGCTAGGTTGGATGTTTGGACCCACCTTTCCTTTAGCATCCTCGGTGGGAATGTCTATGCCTCTATGAGTTAGGCTTCTCAAACTACTAAAATATTATTGTGATAGAAAATTTAGCTTTGCTGGTTTCTTTGGCTGGTACATTGCTTTGGACTTTTGCACTGCCAATTTCGAAGATTAGCGCATGCAAGCCCATCAAGCCTAACATACGAGTGGATGGAATTTATGGCAATTTTTTTTATGTTTCAAATACAAGGGACTCTTAGTCATATGCTTATTGTTGGGCACAAAGAAAGTGACTACTCATCCAAACAGCCTAATCCCGAAGCACCTTACCAATTCATGGAGAAAGAATGAGTTCAGCAACCCTTTCAATGGAGGAGCCAGCCAATTTGAATTAGGGGAAGAAAACTACTAAGTGCAATGGTCAAATAAGTTATGCAACAGCTGATGCGAATCAGGACACCAAAGCAGGTAATGGAAAGATTGCAAATAACAAGACCCCAATTCCCATAGTCGTGGGTGCCCAGCAAAAACAATAATCCATTTCAAGTGCCCAACAACAGGGAATACAAGAAAGGAACAGAGGGCAGTAACTAGCTGGTGCTAGAAGCTCTAAACGAGGTTCAGTTTCAGTTGGAGAGCTGCAGGCTCGACCAATACAGTCTAGTCACCAATTTCAACAAAGGAAGAAGACTGAATATGAACAGGCAACTAAAGTTAGAACCTACTGTGTCAACTACGTCTCACCCACTAAGTCCACAGTAAAAAGGGACCACTAGGATAACTGGGATTCAATTAGAATGCTGATTTTAGATTTACAACTAGTTAATTATCCCCATAATAAAAATACAAATTATATTGGACAATGTGTCTTAATCCTAAAAATGTGGCCCAAACCAGCTATTAAAATCAAAAAGTACAAACGGTACAACTTAAATTATATCCTTATCGAGAATGTTGCAAAAATCAAAGAAGGGGAATTCCCCTCTCCCAGTCAAAAATCACTAAAGTAGCTATGTGAGTTAAATAGTCAGTAGCACTATTGATGCTCCTATGAATATGTGTGCAATTTTTTATATCATGCACTCCCTCTCCTGGCAGGTCTCCAATCCTCATGGGAGTCTCCAATCCATCTTCTGAATGATCAAGAGAAGCGTCTCCAATGAGTCACCTTCAAGAAATATGAGCGCAGTTAGCTACCAAACATTAGACGTTTAGCAACCCATAAAGGGCAACATGTTTCCACATTGAAGTGACTGATGAGTGAGTACACGCATGCCACTAGCATACAAGACTGCTCCAAGGTGATTTCTAATGACGGCTCCTATTCTTGCAATACTATTGCCTTTAAGAGAGCCAATGAAGTTGATTTCGAGCCATCCAAGAACAGGGGAATCCAATGATCCAAAGTGATGACAGTGGGCACCCATTGGGCACTAGGACTCCAGAGGCTCTCGGTATAGTTCAAGCCAACCTCAATTAGGCTCACTATAGACAAGGCAATGGCAGCAGGTGTAAGGGATAGTTGGCCATGAACTTTAGAATTCCTAACCCTCCAGTAATAGTAAATGATAATCGCCTCTAAGCTAAGACATCTATCTCTTCCATTGTGCCTTGTAATTGAAGCCATTTGACAAATACAATCCCACAAAGAAAGGGTTAGAGGTAATAAAGTATAATTCTTTTGTAGCCTCATCCTCACTTCTCTACAAATTCTGCACCGCACAAGATGCATAACATCTTCAATTACACACAGCCCCATAGACAGAGATTAGAATTCACTAATCTGCTATTGTACATTCAAAGCATAGTAGGCAAGGCATCTTTGCATATCCTCCAAAGCAATGTTCTTATCCTCGACTAAGTATCGACCTACCAACACTAAGCTCCTGAGTTTTCATTCTGCTCCAAATTAAACAACTAGCAATAGAGGGTTGCAATAGGGATCTTCCTCTTTTCATACTTAGCTTAGACCAACGTATCCCTCTCCATGTGGAATTAACATACTCCAATATACTTATCAACTCTGTGCCAAAACTTTGCCTCATCCTTCCCATGTCCCAGGAGTTCTCATCCATGATTTCCTTCATGTTGTTAGGGAGTTCCTCAATCTACATGTTGATATATATAGAACAACTAGATAAAGGTGTAGTGGATAGTTAAGGGTCCTCCATAAAAGATAATGACCTATCACGAATCAACCATCATGCACAACCTCTCCACCGATACACATCTTCCAAGCCCACGAGCAACCCTTTCAATGAAGGAACCGGCTAGTTTGAATCAGAGGAGAGAACCGCTAAGTGAAATAGCCAAATAAGTTTTGTGGCAGCCGATGTGAATCAAGACAGCAAAGCAAGTAATGGCAAGGTTGTAATCAACAAGACCACAATTCCTACAATCATGTGCCAAATAGTAGGGAATAAAAGGAAGGAACAAAGGGTAGCAATTAGATGGTCCTAGAAGCTCTAAACAGGCTTCAGTTCTAGTTGGAGAGCAGCAGGTTCAGCCTATGCTTAAAGCCATATTTTGGAATTGTCATGGGATCAAGAAGCTAGCCTCACATAACTAACTTTAGGCTTGTCAACGGATCAAATTTTGGACGGGTCGATCCAGATACGAATTCGAATCCATATATATCAGATCAGGTTATACACTGAATCAGGACATTATGTTCCGGATCCTCTCAGGTCAAAAATCGGGTCAGGTTGGAACTCAGGCTTTTGGGTTTGATTCATTTACAATAAAAGTCATTATTTGGAGTATTTTCAATAGTCAAATCTAGAATAATAAATTTAGTGAAAATAAAATAAGAAAAAATATTACATTTTTATGAATTAATTAAGTATTTTAATATAAAAATCAGAACTTGTAACATATATATACATATATATATTGCGAAATATAAATGTATAAGAGCAAACCATGAAAATAGGCATACTATACATTATAGTCTACTAAGATAATCTGTAAAAGTTCTTCGTTAATTAATCATAATGACGCTCTCTATTAAAACCTCACCATAAAAAGATTATTAGCCGCAACATACATTTTTTTTTTAGCTGCAACATATACATATATGAACTACAAATTGGATTACATAAACGAGTCTAATTTTAAACAGATTAGGTCAATGGTGATCCATATCCGATCTATTTATTTGTAAACGAATCGAATCAATAAACAGGGAGGATTGACAGATAAAAAAAAGATCCATTTACAGGTTTAATTGGATCAAAACCTGGATCGAATCAGGTCATGATTTGATCCATTGGCAGGCCTAACTACCTTCAAGCTCTAATTTGCAAACACTCCCTCCCTATTTGTGATTCGTTTGCTTGAAACAAGGATCCAAGCTTTTTTCTTGAAGGGAGGTGGATTGTTTGGTTGGCTATGAGCAGGACTGTTCTGTGGTCTCATCAGTGAATTTGCTGTGGTTTGGAGGCATCATCTTATTGTGAATCTCCCATATTGCTCGCTTCCAAGTTCTCTTATCTTATAGGTAAGTTGTGTTAGGGGAGGAGCAGTTATGGACAAAAAATGTGACACTTTTGTTCTATGTATGCTACAATGCTATAGGACAATTTTGGGAGGAGTTTCAATTGCATCCTCTTTCATAATGACAAGAGTAGGTAATCGTTTAGGTAACAAGTGACTTCTCAAGAGTTTGCAGGGATCATAGCACATTGACCTTCATGATGCGTGGAATGCGGTGTAGCTGCTTACTTGGTGTAATAAAAGGGAAGGAATTCACATGTGAATTAGACTTGATAGACCTATGGATTTAGACGGGGTTGTCCTCCTCCCCAATACCTTTTCATCTTATGCCTTAGCTTCTTTCACTCATCCAACAGTAAATGGAGAGGGACTCTACTTCCATCTTCTTATACCTCGTTTGGTTGGAATTAAAAAAGCCACCAAATTTTTTTAAAAACACTTCCATCAATATTTTATATTTATTTCACATCATATATAAATTTTATATTAAAAATCAACTTTATTTCACATCCAACACAATTTTCAATAATAAAATAACTTTATTATAGGATCATTATTTCTCACTTGATGTAGATGCTTTCTTTCTAGTAATATAGGATGAGGCCTAACTAAGAAAAAAACCGCAATACTCCCAAAAACTACAACAATAGGTTTCAAGAAATAATTCAACATAATAAAAGGAAATGAGAAATGCAATAAAAGCAAAGATCCTAAATCAGGATGAAACTTTAAACAGAATATTCTCAAAATAATGTGGTATGCAGTAACAAATAATATGGCAAAGTAATTTTAGAAAGTACACTGCTACCAATTCCTTGAATCATCCACTCCAGCTAAAAAGGAATCTATCTTATCCTTTCTAGCATGCTTCTTGATCTTTTTCCCTGAGATGTCATATCCTATATGCTCCTCTTCTTTATACCATTCCAATGGAACATCGCCAACAGTATTCCTGGGAGCCACCTGATTTCAATTAACAGAGAAACTTTATTTTACATTTCACACCAAGTAGAACTAAAAAGATAAATACAATAGTAGCAGCACCAAAGATATGTCTAAACCTCATCCTCAGAGGAATCGCTCTCCTCAAAAGCTGAATGATAAGAACCATCTTCCTCTTCCCCCTGGTCTCGACTAAGCCCAGATGATCCCTGGATCAAAGGTGAACCAAAAACCGTTCAAAAGTTCACCGATAAAAATATCAGAAGACAAAACTTGAATTCACACTTCCAAATCAGAAGACGCAGCATCACTTGTATAGGAATGTTGTTTGTTGAGAATAGTAGGAGAATAAGATTTATCATTATCTTCAGGTAAGGTTTGTGATTCCGCTGCCTCATGATCCTGAATTCACGGAGGTAGCAACAAGAAAAAGAGGGGGAAAAACTTGGTAAATAAAGGTGAACAATACATAAGCAGCATCAGGATTCGTGGGAAGAAGAGAGGGAGCAAGGAAGTCTTAACATGAACAAGTGATTTTACCATGGCTGCTACAGTTGAAAACTACTGAAACTCCCACGACCCAAGTCTGGCACCGAAATAATGGAGATTTTTATCTTCCAGGTTCTTGAAAGACTCTGGCTTGAAACGAACTATATATATATAGCAAAGTATCGGCTTTTACCTGAAATGACGATAAGTAAGAAAGATAGAACAAGTCCCAAGGAGGAAAGCTGAAAATGGAGGAACATACGCGAGGATAATCAAGTTGTTAAATGAAGCGGCAAAAGTGTGAGAAGAAGAGGAGGATTAACAGGCTTGGTTGCGTACCTCAGAGACAAGGCCGATTAAAGCGAAAACTTGTCTACAAGAAGCTGACGATGGTTAGGCGCTAGTGGTGGAGGAAGATGAGGGAGACGGAAGAAGGATGGAAGAGAGGCAAGATAAGGCGAAGGAAATAGCGATAGCCGATTCGGCTCGAGGGACTGCAAGCACTTTGGTGCGACAGAGCACCTGGTCAACAGCAGTAGCAATCCCTCGAGGATGAGGGAGGAGTCCGGCGTCTTCCGCACCGGCAGTCCAGCGGTGGCGCAAGGCCCCGTAGAGACAAAGTCAGAGGTGAAGAGGGAACATATGACGAGGACAAGGTGAGAGATAGGGTTTCGGACGAAGGTTGTCCGTTGGGTTAACTTAAGCTGAGTTAAAATTAATTTTATTATTTATCAAAAAAATTTAATTTTATTTTATATTATATTATTTAATTTGATATTCAGTATATATATATATATATATATATCAAAATAAAATTTATTTTATTTTATTTTTATATAATTAAAAATTTAAAAATGAATAATTAATCACACCAACCAACAAACAATTTACATTCTATATCCAGTTTATAAAAAAAAAATTATTAAAAAAATTTTATAAAAAAAATTATTAAAAAATCATACTAAATTATAAAAATTTAATTTTTTTTTTTAATAAAAAGTTACAAATTTTGAAGAATAAGTTACAAAAGTTAATGTCATAGCATTTTGCCACGGTATCATATTTGTTTTCAACAGTATATGTTTCTTTTTTTTTTTTGATAGAATGTTTCAAAATTTCAAATTATATGTTTATAAGTTCTCCGATATATTGTGTAATACATGAGTCTGTATTAGTTACGATCAGTGCGCCTCATCATCCCTACGGCCTAATCAGATCGCGTGGCCCCTGCACATAGTGTCATATGCATAACAACGAGAAAACATCATTTTGTGTCATTTCCTCACTATTTTTACAAATTTTTCTTATTATACTTTTTGGTTGATTTACGCTCATATATATATCTATATATATATATATAATTTAAAAAATAAATACAAAATAAAATAAAATTCAGACAAAATAAAAAATTTATAAATAATATATAAACCTTATTTTACTTTGTAATCAATTTTTTGAATTTTAATATAAATATTAATCAAGCAAAAAAGTATTATATAAAATTTACTAAAAGATGAAAAAAATGATACGAAACAACAATTTTTTACAGTTGCGCGAGTGGCACTGCGCACGGGCCCGCGTGCTTGAGCTGCATGTGCCGCATAAATAACTCAACACGCTTCACTGAAAGGAAATAATTTTCCATAATACACCAATATAAATGTGATTTAGGGGGCGTTTGGTTCAGTGTTATCTCAATGTTATGTTATGTTATCTTTAGAAAGTAATTGTTTGGTTTAATGACATCTTTAAATAACATTATAATTAATTACAAAAATGCCATTATATATTGACATCTAGATGTCACCCCAAATTGGGCGACATCTCAAGATAAAACCCCAAATTGGGCGACATCTCAAGATAACACCATCAATTTGTCATTATAATGTTAATAACTTCCAACTAAATAAAAATAATTTGGATAATATTGATATTTTCTAATATCATAATATTGAACCAAACAAACGTCCATTGATGAATGACAATGACATTTAGGGGGCGTTTGGTTCAGTGTTATCTCAATGTTATGTTATGTTATCTTTAAAAAATAATTGTTTGGTTTAATGATATCTTTAAATAATATTAT
>JAEMOT010001591.1:78410-123781 GCA_019297695.1 Apostasia ramifera | reverse complement strand
AAATATTTAAATTATTATTTATGTAAAAAATAAAAATATATATTAGAATTTAAATATTAATGAATTTATGCATTTTAATTTACATATAATATTATAAAATATATGAAATATGTGAAATACGTAAAATTTAAATGAATATGATGTGATAGTGATAATATTTACGAATTGATAGTGAAATGCATAATTTCGTGTAAATTTCATGTCCTATATGTAAAAAATCCCTACTTTTTTTATATTCCATTCTATGGAATAAAAATTATATTTCAAGCTTAAAAAGATGAATATATAATTTGATGTTACGAATATAAAACTATTTATTAGACCTAGTTTTACTACCAAAATTTATTTAAAATAAGACTCTGTTTAGTAATAAAAAAAAAAAATTTAATTATAATTTTTAATCATTTTTGAAAAATATGTATGATGTGAAATAAAATTGATTGATTTATCGAGAATTGTATTTGATATGAAATAAAGTGATTGTTTAATGTTAAAATTTATGTGAGATGAGATACAAAATAATTTTTTAAATTTTTTTAAAATAATTTAAGATTTTAACTATAGTTAATTTTAGTCATGATTTTTAACCCATTGCGGACCTAAATATCATCCAAGTTTGGGATAATTTCAAAAACCTTTCACACTGAGGTTGACAAATTAGTTAATCGAGTCTTTTTCGATGAATTCCGACAATTTTCTATTCATAACTTAACAGAATTTACTTTTAAAGTAATTTTTAATTTTAAATAACAAAAATATCCTCTCCTCTTCCTTTAACCGCTTCCCATTGAGTTCACTAAAGTATTTGAGTTTCAATTCGATCAAATTGAACCCAATTTGAGCTAAATTAAACTAGACTAAAATCCTATTTGACGCAAGAACCAAAACAGGACTAAAATAGGACCAATTTGGTACTAATTTAAATAATAATAATAATAATAATAAATAAATTTATTTTACATAAATTTTAATATAAAAAAATATTATTTTTACTTTACATACTCAACAATTTAAAATAAAAATATCAATTTTATTTCACATTCTAGACTAAAATATTTGAATCGAGTATTTTGACGTGAAATAAAATTTATAATTTTATTAAAAATTATTGAGTATGTGAAGTAAAATATTATTTTTTATATTAAAATTTGAATAGAATAATTTAAAAAATTTATTTATTATTATTATTGCTATTTTTTAAACTAGTACTATTTTAATCCTGATTTTAGTCATCGCACCAAACAGAGCCTAAATAGAATATTTACAGACATAAAGTGAGCACTTTTATTGACATTACAAATCTTAACTAGCTCGATAGCATAATATCAAGTGCCTTGACTTAAAAAAAGTAAAAATAGTTGTATTTAACATGTTATATGTCCGAATGCTCTGATCATGTAGACGATTAAGTCAATGACTGAAATACCCTTACATCAAAGCTCAACACTCTATGGTTGAGAGGCCGAAAACTAGAGTTTGGTTCTCGAAATTTTTGCTTTGTGGTTCTCAAGAACTACTAGCGCATTGCAATGTACCACGGCCTGGCCTCCAACCAAACAGGGCCTTACTGAAGGGTGGCACCGACTACTCACAAGTAATTATTCTCTCTACTATGATAACCTCAACAGGAATGAAAATACGAGCTTCTATTTGATGAATTTTTAATTTTTACGAAAATACAGTGATGTGAATTGTGAATAGTTTTTTGTGCAAACATACTGAATATTATAAATTCTCATTCAAGGTTTTTTTTTTATTTCGGAGAATTCAAGATTGAGTACACATTGTATTGCACTTCAGCCTAATTTGATTCGAACTTTTTTTTTGTTACAACATAAATTTCAACTATAAAAATCAACTTTATTTCACATCCAACAACAAATATAAATATTAAAATTAAAAATATATTACATTTTATGCACTTTTTAACATTAAAATAAATTTTTCTTATTAAAATTTAAAAATAAAATATTTTTTTTTTCTTGTAAAAAAAAAAACTCAAACCAAATGAGATCAAAATCAAGTGAGGGATGGAAATATGGAATTGCTTGTATCATGATCTTGATGAAATAACGATTAGTGAATTAATAGAATTCATGTGCGCACAATAGGCATTGCTCTCAATTTAAAACAAAAGGAGCGTTTGATTTAAATATAATAATATCATGTAAATAGTAATATTATTTAATAATTATTATTTATTTAATTCAATGTAATTATGTTATAATTATGTTATAGATTCAAATATCAATGAATACCAAACTTCCTAGATCTAAAAATGATTCACATTTTTTTTTTCACAACCATTATTGATTTATTTATAGGGAGATGACCCCTAGATATCAATTAAGAACAACAATTTATAATATTTTATAATACTATTTAAATAAATCATGAAATTAAATAATTATTTTTTTAAATAATATAAAATAATAACAACAGAACATTGAACCAAACACACTTCAAATAAACCTTAACATTAAATTAATGAGCAATGATTTTTTAAATATTAAATATTGCTGAGAGACAATAGCTTACAAAACTGATGATCAGTTAATCCGTCGAGATGATGAGCCACACCGGGACTTTGACACGGCCCAAAAGCTGGTTTATCTAAAATACAGTAATCGAGTTGATGAAACACAGATAACCTCACAATATAGGAAATCAAATCTTTTTTATCATATCATGCAGACAAAACTTCGACACATAAGTTGTAAAATAATACAACATAAACACGAATATAAATAACAAGAGTCGTGTACAATCATCAAACACATCTTCCATACCTGATTTAATTATACACTATCAAAATCCAGCTCTGGTTTCACTGAGTTCATCAGCATCAGCTACTGAACAGAAACAATATAATAGAGGAAAGAATAATGTTTGGTAGATCAATAGATCAATAGATCAAACAAGCATTTCACCCACATCAGAGAAAATAGCAACCACATGATACAATACTAAGAAAAATGTTCAACTTAAGCAATTAACCCAGACTAAAACTATCTGTAGGTACAACAACTTTAATACGAACAATATGCAATACTGGGGAATCTACATGCGAAAGAAAGTTTTGTTAGTTGTTTAACTCGAATATGACAATTTCCGATTAAAATCCCACTCGCACTGAGTCGTGGTAGTAAAATCCTTGGCACAAAAAATGGTCCATGTTGTCTTGACTTAGTTATCCATGGTCTATGGATAACATGCATCAAGAGGAGATTAAGTTTAAATTCTTTAATTAGGCTATAATAAGCAAGTAATTCACAATGAAACTTAGAAATTTTTAAAATTAGATTAAGTTCTTCCATATTAAACAGCAATCTTGCAAAAAAATAGAATATTATCAAACTTGGGAAGATTATGTTGTCATGCTTATAAACTAAAATCACCCTCGACAAGTGAACTCATTTGATAATTAACATGCTAAGTAATTATGGTCCAGAGGAATGATCTCAATGTTTCAAGGACTAGATTGAAAATGGCAAAAGTATAAAATTGAGAACGATCAGTTCACAAATAATATTAAGAGCATTAAATCTCAACCAATTTCATGTCCAACTCATAAGCTAACAGGGAGAAAATTATTAATTTGACCAAATGTGCACAGCTAATTCATGAATCAATCTCATTCAGGAAACATAGTGTTAAATGCATTAAAATAGACCATTGGGCAAATCAAACAACAAAAAACTGGGTTTCTACCATCAAACTATGAGGAAATTCAGATGGAGTAAAGAGATTAGAGTAATCTAAGAGGAAAAGAGGGAATATAGTTGTTACACCTGAATAGAACCTCTATCTCCAAGGAAAATAGCCCCCTGCCGCCCTCCAGATGTGAGCCGCACGCCACCTGCGTCGCCAACTGGAACCGAGGAAGAAGAAAATTTTCATCTCACACCACCTTTGGTAGAAATCACAATCATCCCTGCCCTTCTTCAATCCCGACTAAGCTTTATAGAAGAAGGTGAGGTCGGCGTGGTCGCCAATCACGCAGATCGTGGCAACGAGGTGGTCAGCGTGCCACGAAACTTGTGGAAAATCAGTCGAACATGCATCATCAACGAAACTCGGCGCGGATCGAGCGAAGGTGCATCGCGAGAAAGGGGCTGATTCAGCTTAGGGTTGAATCTATTATATTAAAGGTAGAAATTGCATCCAACTCCCAATACTTTAGCTACATCATGCATACGTCCAAAGCTTGCCTAATTTGAATAAAATTGAGTTAAGATTAACTATTCTAGAACTCAATTTGATCCAACCCACACACAAGACTCAGACTAACCACAATATATACGACTCCAAAGTGGGTATTTCCACTGATTTAAATATAATATACGACAATAAATATCAGTAAGTTTACAGATATTCTGCGGCAAATGTGGTTCCAAAGATGCGTCTAATGACAATGACATCGTACTCTGTGATGGAAATTGTAAACGTGATTTCCATTAGAGGTGTTTGAATCCTCCTTTGTCGAGTGAAGAAAGTAAAATCTGAGCATCCTTATCCTGAATTGTATTTCATTTTTATGGTCTTGATTAATATTCAACTAATTACTTATATGCATTTTTTTTTCTCTTATTGTTACTGTACCTACTAGTTCCTGCTGAAGGTGAAGAATGGTTATGCCCTCAGTGCAATTGCAAAATAGATTGTATTAATTTGCTTAATGGTAGGCCTGTGCATTTGATTTAATTAGTTAGTTTGACAATCAAATTAAAAAAAAAAAATTGAATTCAATTTTAAATTTAATAAAATCAAATCAACCAAATAAATATCGATCTAATTTGGTTCAATTAAAATCATATCTTTTTATCAAAAAATTTTCTTAATATTCTTATAATAATATTAAATATTAATATATTAATAAGATCTAAATAATAGCTTTAATATAAGAATAATTTAGCATAATAAGTAATTTTATTTAATATCTCAATTGCATCACCAAAATAAACTAACAAAAAATTTAAAAAAAATTCAAAAGTAATTGTACATCATTACATCAATATCATAATATGATCAAAATTACATAACAAAAATTTCATCTGTTTATCAAAAATGATTAATATTTTTTTAAATTTTCAAATAATCTCCATTATAAGAATTCATCCTAATTAACACACCTAAAAAAAATACACTATAAAAACTATAAATATACACTATCATTTCAATAGATTCAAAATTAATACTGTAAAACTACTATAATACAACTGAACTGACCCAACCTTAAAATCATATTTATATATGAGTTATTTAATAATCGGTTAATATGGTCGGTTTGGTTTCCAAACACGTGAAACCGAACCCAAACCAATTAACCGAAATACTCAAAATATCAAACCATCACTAAACCGTTAGATTCTAAACCAAACCAAACCGTTAAATTTAAACGGTTCGGTTCGGTTCGGTTTTTCGATTTAAACCATAATTTGCACACCCTGGGAAGTACTGTTGTTTGTTTTCTCTGTCGACTTCAACTGTCCAAATTCATCAGATCTCAGAAATGCAAATTATAACTCAAAGGCTATTTCCTGCGTCACAGAGCATTTTCCCTGAGGCAGCAGCGTTTGCAAATGGAAGCAGGCAATCTGATTACGTAAATCTTCCATCTGATGATTCTGAAGATGATGATTATGATCCTGGTGTACCTGGCTTTGACATTGACAAGGAAGAAGAGGATGAGGAGGAATCAAGCTATGAAGAATCAGATTCAAGTTCATCATGACTCAAATAAAATATACAGAAATAAAGATAACTATGTACAAACTAATAAATTGTTATAATTTACTCTCGATGTCATAGATTATAACGAAGTCGCTGGCATGAGTGATATGACCCTACATCACTAACACAATTATATGCAGGTAGGGGTGAGAATGATCTGAGTTCGAGCGGAGCTGAGCATGGCTCAAACTTGGCTCATCGTAAATCGATTCGAGTTTGAGTTGACTCATTTCATCTTTGAGCTGGCTCGAGCCTTAATCGAGCCAACATAAGTCCTCCAAGAATTGAAACTTTTTAAAAAAATTAGTCCTAACTAGGACATAAAATTGAATTAACTATACCCACAAAGTCTCTTAAAAAATATTCTAATAATAACTATATTATTATTAAGTACTAAAATAAGTGAATATATTATTTATATTTAAAAAATAGATATCGAGCCAAGTCGATCCGATCCAACCAAAGCTCGTAGCTCGGACCAATAAATTCGAGTCGAGCTCGATTCAAGCTAAATATCAATCCGAACATCGAGCGACTATCGATCTTCTAGCCAAACTCTCATCCCTACGTACAGAAGCCTCTAATGATCAACATTGCATATGACGAAACCACCTTAAACATCCTTCACGCATCCCATCCTCTATAGGTGTCACAACTCTTTTTTCTCTGATGCAATCATTTTTAATATGATTTATTTTATTATGACTATTAATTCATTTAAACATTTGCATCTCAGCAACACCGATTTTTTGAATATTTTTACTACCAAAGAAGCACGAACACGACAAGAGAACATAGGGATATTACACGATAAGATACGTCAACATAACTTCCCAAATTATAATACTGACATGATAATTTCCCAAATTATAGGATAGATATTACAAAACACGTCAAATAATATAACAGATATTTATGAGATTATATAATTTTATTATAATTTTTGCTTAATATTATAAAAACACCTAGGAAACACGAAGCCAGAATGGGAACAAAATACGACACAAAATGTTAGGATGTGCAGAAGTGCTCGCGCTTCCTTGTTTGCTACTTATTGCCAAGTATTCACTGTCATATGTCACAATTGTCAAATAGTAAATTTGCAAAATTTTCTCTTCAACCTGATAGAAATCTTCTCATCACATAGAACATCTATTCGCACTCCTCCATTTTAACCATCATGGACCCGAGGTCTTTGAAGTTCTTGCATAATGAGATTACTATCCTAGCTAGTATGATAACATCATCATTTCTTTCTTTAAAATCATGCATGTACTCTATCTTCATCTTGAATCTCTTTGTTTCCAAAATACACCTCCAAGAATCCAATTTTGATAAAATTCTCCATGAGCCTTATTTCTTAGAATTATAGAATTTCCGAGAATATTGCACAACAATTTTGAAAGAGGAATGCTTGGAACGCAGAGAGGAAGGACCAGATCTCCATTGCACTGAAATGGATGGCTGTAGTCTGCAGTGGCTGAATAAAATGACCATTTGGAACGCTCAAATAAAGGGCTGGATTCAACTGGAAGTTAATAAAACAATTGTTCTATTTCAGCACGGCTAAGTAAGAAGGCTGAGGGAATGGGCCAAAAATCAAATTATGCGTTAAAGTGTAGGGGTTTTAAATAGAAATTGTGATCTTTAGAGATTAATAAGTAACATAATTATATTTTGGTATGACAAATGCAAAATCCTCCAGCACCTATACATTTTACTATTTGTGCAGGCACAATCATATGATAACATGTGGCAAGTGGGGTCCAGAGTTCTGCCAACTTAATGTTAATATCTCATCTGTTTACAAATATTGCCCAAAAATGTTTTTTACAAAATAGTATTGTATTGTAATACAATTTGATAGCCTAAGTAAAATCGCAAAGCGTTATTACCCAATAAAATATTCATTATAACCTGAATGAAGCGCATTTAAATATGATTATGGTACTATGTATGTTGAATTGTGAAATCGTATTCAAATATGATTATGGAATTGTGTATCACGCAACACTTAAATTATATTCGAATATAATTCTGGCATTATATATTGTGCATAACACCAAAATTATATTCGAATACAATTCTGAAACTGCGCATTGCATATATCATCAAAATTGTATTCCAATACACATCCATGTTAATCGCGCAACACTGAAATTATATTCGAACACAATTCCGGTGCTATGTATTGCATGATGTTGAAATTGCATTCAAATAAAATTCTGAAACTGTGCATTGCATATCGCATCAAAATTATATTCGAATATAATACACACAGGTTGATCACGCAACATCAAAATTGTATTCGAACGTAATTTTAGTGCTATGTATTGCACGTGATGCGAAAATTGTATTCAAATACAATTCTAAAACTGTGCGTTGCATATGGCATCAAAATTGTATCTGAATACAATACACACTGTGCTAATCATGCAACAATGAAATTGTATTGGGTGTGATACTGAAATTGTATTAAAATATAATTCCAAAATTGTGCATTGTATTTGTCATCAAAATTTATTCAAATATTATTACAAAAAATTGTATTTGAATACAAAACACACTCAGTTAATCATATAACACTGAAATTACATTCAAATACAATTTTAACATGATATATTATGCAGGATGCCGAAAGTATATTCAAATACGCTTCAAAAACAATAGCATATGGCATTAAAATTGTATTTGAATACAATACACACTCTTGTTAATCACGCAAAAATACCGAAATTGTACTCGAATACAATTCTGGCACTATGTATTACGTGTGATGCCGAAATTATATTCGAATAGGATTCTGATATTGCGCATTATAGACAGACAAAATCGTATTCAAATATAATTTCGGCACTATACATTGCAAATGACGCCAGAATTGTACTCAAATATGATTTCAGCACTGCGCATTATAGATTGTGCCAATATCGTGTTCGAATATAATTGGTACTTTAACAGAACCCATTAATAGTGTGTCTAAGTGTTATTTTTGTGCTCCCATGGTGCCAGATAGCATAATTTTATTAAATGTGCACACAAATTGTATAGCTGCAGGTTCTGTATAATATCCTTTCTCTTGCCACTTAATTCTAGTACGACAAATATCTCTTTTCTTAACATGTGCCAGGATTGAGAGTAACGGCATGACTCTAACTCAAGCCTTAATATAACATATCGAAAATGGCTACCCAACAAACATAAAAACTAAAGCTTGTAAATTTAAGACATGGAGTAAGGTAAATGTTTCAACATTAATAGCAGGTTGAAGTAGATGGAAGATTACCTTGATTCTTGCTGAAATCCAAGCTGACAGCGACCCATGTATCATCACTACATGACAGTATGGTAGCTCCTTCTGGCAAAACCGTATCGGGCTTGCGAGGATACACACAAACTCTATGACAGTGAGAAGAGGAAGGATATATACTTCCATGAGTATCATTATTGATATGTTCAATAGTTCCTGTGTCTAGTGAGTTAGACGAGACTTCATCTGGATTGCCTTCTTGATTTGCTTTGATATCAGATTCCTGCTTCAGAAGGAAGTTGTCAAGGTCATCAATATGAGAGCAGGCCAGCATTTTGCTAAGAGTTTCATTCATAACTTCACTTCCTGGGTCTTGAGCTTCAACTAAAATAGTAGCAAAAGAGTAGAATAATTTCAGAAATGGCAAGCTAATCAATAGAACACTTGATTGAGGAACCCACCACCATCAGCTTGAACAATTTCCTGAATCTCCACCTCTGGCGTTAGCAATGACTGAATTTTCTTCTGCTCCAAGAAACTGTTGACTGTAGAATGAGGGTTACTCAGTGAAAGCCATTCGAAGCAGAGTTGAAGTCAAATTGAAATATGAGATGCTTACCTCCTATAGCTTGATTCTCTTCCTCTATCTTCGAAGTTGAAGTGGATACTAAGCTGACCGTTGGTTGTTCCACAGTGCTGACGGCCTTTGATTGATTTCTTAAAGAAATTTGCAAATCAGCATGTTGCAATTTGCATTCCAATGAAAGGCCAGCAACACGTTGGATTTCTCCTGTCAGGTAGGCAATCATTTATCAAAATTGTGATTTTTCGTAATGGAGATGCAGTAATGATCTGTAACGGACTGGTTTTAGTTGCAAACACTAAGCAATAAAAGTTTCTCTCTGATAAGCTAACCTTCAGCAGTTTCATTCCTTTTCTCTGTCATCACAGGTGAGGGAGCTAAAGAATGAACATTTTGCAGTTCCAGGTTTTCCAAGACTTCCCCAAATCCTGCTTTCCTAGAGTGGTCATTAATTCCTGGCAGTGAACACAAATAATATATATACGAAATTGGCACAAAAAATAAACAATGACCAAAATTAGTAATGCAAAAGTATAGGGAGGCTAACAACAATAAAGCCTTAAGCTAAACCAGTTAAGGTCACTGCATGAATTTTCTTCTCAATTCTGACAAAGTAGTGATAATATAGGTTATGAAAGAAGTAGAGAAGAGGAAGCGGAAGGAGGAAGAAAAGAAGAAGAGGGAAAATCAGGGATTTAGGAGTAATATATTCAGTTCAACCAAGGTTGTAGAATATAAAAAGAACTAGGGACTATTAATAGAGTTCCAACCTATACAATTAACAAAAAAGTTAAAAATGAATAAGAATACATAAAACAAAGGATAAATACGAGTAGAGAAAACTACTAAATCCACTATTTTTAATTCAAACTGCCTTAAATTACATTTCAAGGCCCTAAAATTTTGTATTTACAAAATTGCCAAAGTTTTGTGATAATTTTATAAGTGAAACCTGTATTTAGGTAACCATTCTCTAAATACAAAATTTCAGGGACTTAAAAATGCAAATAAGGCATATAATTTAGGCCATGTGTGTAATTTTTCCTAAAGACAATCAAATTTGTCCATGGGATCAAATGAGTTTGTATCATTTATGTTGGGTGTCAACTTGCCACAAGTTTATCCTTCAACTAGGCTTAGACTGGCTATTTCGTCTCTATGGTCTCTTTTGATTATTTTCCCTTTGATTAATCAGTTTTATCATTGTTTGGATCTCTTTCTCTTGGATCTTGTGATTTCATTTACTCTCCCTGATTTTACATATTATTATCCCTATTATCTTGCTAATTTTATGCTTAATTCATTCTCTTCTTGCTCATGGATGATTATTAGAATGGAATTCATGAATGGATTATTGAATGCCTCTTAGATCCAATTGCATGCAATTTCTCACTATTAAGTGCTAAATCTTTGGGAATTTCCATGTTTTAGGGCTATCTTGTAAATGCACTTTGAGTCTTTACTTAATTGAAGCCTAAGTTTGTATAGAAATCTTACACTAACATTGAAAGACCTAGATAATTTAGATATTAATTCCTAATTTTAATCCTTATGTGAGGCTTTCTTTCATTGCATTTTAACTTAATCCCAAATGTAGATAAGTAGATTTGCATTAATTAAGGTTTAGAAATATTATGCCAAATTAACCTACATCACTTACAGGAAGAGAGAACCAACAGGTAAAAAAAGAATCAAAGAGAACAGATGTAGGAATAGCAGTTAACTGAAATCAGCAAAAAACAAATAAGGTCTAAAGAAATAAGAGCTGTTGAACTGAATAGAAAAGTATCAACACCCGAGGATTAAACAAATATTAGTTACGTGAGTACAATTCTCCTAGAATTTTAGGGAAAAAAAGATAAATATGATAAAATGGAAATATAAATGAATCTTATGAATTGATTTGGTCTTAGATTAATAACGAACTCATTCAATCTACTGTGGTTCATTCTAAATGGGACAAGTTTCGGAATAACCTTCAATGAACTTCAAATCTGTGCAAAAGAAATGGGTCTATCGAGGGAAATTTGTGGCAAGATAGGCTAATGAAGAGGACAACCTGAGGCTTCATGAGAACGCTTAGACTAGTTCATGTGATATGGTGCATTGACTGATGATGCAGATTTTTATTTTATCCTATTCTCCTGCTTGCTTGCGCTTGAGCCATCTCACTATTGGTGGGAACTGCAACCGGCATTCATTAGAAAGTGTCAAATGAGGCAAAGGCTTCAAACCTTAGAACATGATCTTTCAATCTGTCTTTCCCAAATAATCCTTCGAACCTTAGAACATGGTTCTCCTTCATGGATCTACTATAGAAGTTATTAGGTTATGAGATGGTGGTTAGGTTTAGAGAAGACAGTTAAATAGTGAAGTTTGAAGCTGAACCGTCCCTTTTCCATTTATTTTCTTGCGCAAATATTTGAGGAAAGCTAACCTGAGCAGCTTTAAATCCTTTTTTGTTAGGTGGTAGTGGCGTCATTTCACAGATGCGTCCAATGGTTACTACAGTCTGTACAATCCCATGGCCAAAAAGGAGTCATTGGCTTGTCAGTGAAAATCGTGGTTGATGTGACAGGAAGAATGTGTCGGACAGGAACACATAGCTGAAAAGCATCATATAGCTCGAAAGAGTTAGTTTTTTGCCCGTTTAGTGGGAGCCTAAACTTTGGGCAGCAGATACTTGACCGTGAGTCAAGCTATTCTATAGACTATCTAATGCATGGATAGGTGAGATTGGTGTTAACTATAAGATTAAGTGCTCCACTAAAATGCTGATACATACTATTGAAAAGAGTACTACTTCCTAAATTGACATAGCCAAACTTACCATAGTAGAGGAGTATGTGAAATATGAGAAACACAAACTTGAAGTATACAATAAAGGAGAGATCATGAAGCTAATTGAGGTAACTGATACTCCTAACATAAAAATGAGATTATATCTTCTACAGATATTTGTAATTGAACATTTTGAAAAGAATGCTTTAATAAATGTTGATTCAAGACCTGATGAGGAGGAGCCTACCATTACTGAAGAGCATGGTGGCTGTGAGGTTGAGATTGTAGAACATATTGAGATGGTTATATGCTGGATGCATGAGACTAGATTAGATTTGGTTAGATAAATTTCCACAATCTACTGGAAGTGAGGATTTATATGTGGTTACATTATTAGTAAAATAACCTCATGGAGAAAAACTAAAAAACAAGAGAGAACGACTTTGTGAATAAGCATGCTAGGGTCTTCATGATGGCATCTAAAGACTGGGGTGTGAAGTTCGCATATTATTTAAGAACATTTTGGCATCTTTTGGACACTTAAGCAAATACCCATTAGCCTGCACTGTTTCTTTATTAAAGCAAATAGCCATCCTCCATCTCCATCAATTCGACAAATAGCCATCTACTCTCCTTCTCTCACAGGACATAAATTCCCATGAATTCGGTTTCTGTCGCACCTCCAATTTCCCATGAATCTTCCTTCCATGGACTTGTTCTTCCCATGGCAAGGAATTTAAACCATAAACACTTTTATTGTAGCATCATGTGCTTCTTTCCTTTTCTATATTCAGCCAAATCAGCCCTCACAACAATAGCATTTGCCTGTAACCTGCCATTTGCAACACCATATACAGCTAGCATTTTTCAAACTTTCTAAACTTAAGTATAATTTCTTTTCTAATTTCAACAATTGTTACTTGCCTGGATCTCAATTGGAATTACTTTTATCCAGATCACCCGATTTGCCTCAGTGAGAGATTTACATTTAATTTGAGTGATATTTACAGCAGTATTAATTATACAAAAATCATACCTTATTCTAAGATCATGAATCTGATTTAATTGAAGAAAGTTGATTGTTATAATTTAACTTGGTCAATTCTAACTTACAATCAATCCAGTATGAGTTTAAAGTTAAATAGATTTAGTTTGTGATATTTGAAATTTCTCAAATTATCATAAATTAATCTTGGAAAATATTTTTTCTTATTTAAGATTATTTCATCATTAAGTTGGTATTAAGTTCATCTCAAATAAAAAAAAATATTTTATCTCAAATAAGAAAATAATACACATATTAAGTTTAACTGATCCTATCAAATGAATTGTGCTTTAAGTAGCTCCAATATGTTTTACAAGTACACTAAAGATTAGTTGATTAAAAAATGAAACACAAATGAATATTGTAGACTGGATTAGGTCTGAAATTAATATTGAACTCATTGATCTTGCTCTGGCTTGCTCCAGATGGGATAATAAATATTGGAATCGCATTCAATCAAAATTGATATACATACAAAAAGAATGAGTCTAATTAAGGAAACTTGTGGCAAGGTGGGAAGGAATTAATTTTAACTTCATCAAAGTGATGTAGATTTGCATGACATTAACAAAATAAACTTGAAGTAAGGATTTTGTAGTGCCATAATGAGCTGGTTTGGGATTCTCGAATAAAACCTGATGAGGTACGGGACAACTGGACAAGTATGAGAAATGTGGGGGCTGATGGAATGTGAAGAGTTCGCCAATCTGCCCCAAAAAGAATCCACTTACATCCCTAGTAAAGCAGACATAGAATGCTATGATGATACACTTTCAAATGCATTCATCAGCCCAAACTGAAAATTTTCCTATTTCAAATATCATAATTTTTCAAACTTTTAGCTTCGTGAATATATCATAATATGGAATTAAAATGTGTTGGTATAAACAGCTCTTAGAATCACTTAACAATTTTGAAGTAAGGAATTAATAGTGACTTTAGATGAACTATCGATCTAGCTATCTACATACACATGTATATATGAATATATATATATATATGTGTGTGTGTGTGTGTGTTAATATATTCACAATCTAGTCACATAAATACTTGTGGAGGTGCCCTTATACATTGCTTAGCCAATCGCTCAAAATGGGGATTTACATACCAATCAAGCCCATATAGAGTAGTATTTCAAGCCCATATAGAGTAGTATTTTACATTTGTCATTTCAAAATTATTTCAGACTACATCCATTGATATGCCAATACACTCTTTTTGTAGTGCCCAGATGAGATGATTAGTGATATAGATGACAAGTTGGGGAAAGGGCAGATGCTTCAACATAAGCATATATTTGTATAGGAGATATTGGAACTACGATGTCATATGAGATGTGTTCAGGGCTTAGTTACTATCCAATCTGATGATGAAAACATACTTAGAACAGAGAAAGCATGATTACAAAAAAATATCAATGGATATTTTAAAAACATATATGCTATTACTATTTTATTGATATTATTGCTCTCACGAATTTAAAAAATACTAAAATATGATTTACCTGACACACTATGACAGATGGATGATGGAAGCTCTATTTGATTTCTTTCCCATCATAGACTTTTGACTAAAGGGAAAATAAATTGTTTAATATAATTAGATATGAAGTTTAACTGCTATTATTAAATTACACTATTAAAAAGCAATTAGATGTAAACCTTAATAAATATAAGTAATTAAATACTTATAAAGCTATTACACTATTATATCAATATAAACAATTGATAACTCCAAAAACATGACTTATTCACATCATAGATATTTAAGACCATAAATGTTATATAGGTAGCTGTCTAAAGCTAGCCAAATTCGCATGAATGATATCACTAGTTCAATGAAGTCAAACTTCGATGAATGAAAGGAACATGAAAGCCTAAGTATCAACTTACGTTCATTAAGATGATGCCAGGCAACTTTTGCAGCATTCATCTCAGCCTGCCTTTTTGTATTAGCAGAATCTCCTAGAAAGCTTTCCCCTTCTACTACAACAGTAGAGGTGAAAAAAGGCATATGAGAAGCACCATCACTTTTTGTATTGTATGAAGGCAAGGATAGATGTTCTTTCTGTAGTAATTGCTGTAAGAGATTCTTGTAAAAATTTGGCTCCTCCTAAGAAAAATTGAAACAGTAGATAGTCATAATACTGTGTAAACACCTAAAATCTAGTGCATCCTGCTTGTCAAAATATAGCAAAAAAATATTAGTAACTTGCCTGATGCTTGTCAAAATCTTTAGGCAAAGACATCAGAGCAACCTTTGCAGCAGCATGTTCAGCTTGTCTTAAAGTAGAAAAGAACTCTTGACTCTCAAATGTTTGCCTATCAACTGTAACCTTTGCCTTAAAACGGGGTGCATGAAAAACACCCTCATAAATGGATTCATACTTTAAAATGCGAATGTTTCTCTTCTGTACATAAATCTGAAGCTGGCTCTTGTATGAAGTTTCAAAATCTATGAAAAAAAAAGCCCAGGTTTAACACACATCAGGTGCATCCACCAATATGATTCAACCAGTTTGCATTTGTAATAATGAATAATTCAAATTTCTTCCAGTAAATGTGAAGATATCATTTTTAACTCATCTTTTGATGTTGGATACTAAAGAAAAATTTCTTACGTGCTAAGAACTAATAAAAATGCCCTTATACCAAATCCAAGGAAAGGTGATTGTATTCTAAATTTTGTCTTTCATCTGAGATTTCAATGTCTGAACCAAGAAAGGAAAACATATGAAGTGAAATTTTCTATCAAGAGATTCCAGGTTTAGAAAAAATGCCCAGCCACAGTTAGCTTGTCACTATTTATCTTCAAGATATATAGCATAGCCACAATACTTCATAAAAAGGGGAACACTTCAAACTGCACATTAAAACAACAGAAGCACTATGTTGAAGATAACAGACAAGGAAAGCCCCTTTGGTACATAAAATAGTGGGTTGATGTTCCATCAAAAAAGAAAAAAAAAAGAGTTTCTTTGGAATAGATAAACTTAATTTTGGATTTAGAGTCTTTACAATGTCGATGGTTGTTGTAGGGTGCAACATCGTTGAATGATTTCATTAGTATTTGAGTTACACTTTGTCCATCCTATTCATACTCTAGTTTATGCTCTAAGGGTGCTAATCTTTATTTGGATGTCACAGTTATTTGCTGCTATTATTATCCAAGTTGGTATTCACACTAGAGAGGTTGCTCAACATGTTGTTATTTGCAAGGTTGAGAAACACTTGTCACAGGCTCATATTGACTTGAAACTGTTTGCATTTGACAATATTAGTTATTTGGCTTCTGAGATGTGTCTAATGACTTTTGGAGCAAAAGTCAACTTGTTTGGGGAGAGGGGTTGGGGGTTGCAGCTCTAGCCATTCAGAAGAGTGTTGTAGCTCAATTATTAATGGTCATATGCCAAGGCTTGATTTCATAATTTCGTTTGTGTAATAAAAAATAAGCATTTAGAAGGGTTTCTTTTACCATTTACGTAAGATTTCATGTATCTTCTTTTCCTTATATGGGCATCGAGTAAGCAAGACTTTGCGGCTTTGACGAAATAGTAATATTCTCTAAATCTAGTTTTCCTATCCCATCTTCTCGTTCCACTTCCTTCCTTTTCCTCCCTCCCCGTTCTTTATCACATATACATGAATTCATCACCTCATCAAATGTCTTGCTTATTTTCAATCTTGAAAGTAAATTGTAGAGAATCATACTCAACCAAATAAAATATACACCACTAATGAGCATTCATCAAGCAATATTGCCTAATGAGCATCCCAATACCGACTCCAACAATGCAACGCACTTAGCTCAAGGACGATCTTCATTGTTGTCCTACTTTATTTTACCTTGCTCTATTTATTTATTGCACTTTTTTCACATGTTATATGATCACTTGTTTTATGTTGAGAGAGAGATTGTGACACTTGAGCAATAGAGATTATTATTTTGTATTTTATTATGGCCATGGTGAGTGTGGGGATTAATGAAAATGGGTTAAAAGGGTGTAACTTGTAATTTCGAGTTTTGGACATTTTTGGGCTGTATTATAGTGGGCCAAAGTTGGCCAAACTTACCCTATCCCATTGATGCAATTAAATCTTGGCACCTAATTAAGTTGTCTACAAATCATGGTGGAGATTTAATATGTTAGTAATCAATAGTGAAAATTAGTGGGGATCAACTATATATGAAAAGGCTCAAAGGAAATTAGGGTTTAGTTCTCATAATTTCCCAATAGAAGTAAAGAAGGAAGAGGAAGCTCTCCCCTCCTCGGCCATTGCCGCCAGCCACCCTCCAGTAGTCGCCGACTGCTAGTGCAAATGGTCCCCCGAGAAGTGATTCCTTGAGGCTCACCGCACCCCTTGGGCCCTCGCTTCTCGTTGTCATGCTCGCCATGTGGAGACCTAGATCGACATGATGTCAGTCTAACTGATTGGTGCAAAGCCAATCATCTATCGTACAAGTTAGCCATCATATTCGCCATGGATCATCGGATCGACCATTCCTTGGTACTTCTTCCCCATGATCTTTTCTTGATTTTCTTCTCCCTTACATTTATTCCTTCCTTATCTTGTGCATGCTTTCTTCTAGCTTCATTTCCCTTTGTTTATGGATATAAATCTTATGTGAACCTCTCTTTATTTTGAGTATAGATACTATTGTGTTTGTATCCGTGTGGTAGATGAAATTATACTTATGTTAGGTTTAATTTCCAAATAATATCTCTCCTTTCCGTTCCAACAATTTACGCGTTTTATGTTCTAGGATCTATTCATGTGAATTTATCTTGGACTATCACCAAAGTGGATCCTACATTGTATGAAAAATTTAGGTTATTCATGAATGTGAGAACTTGCATGTTTTAGTGTTTAATTCCTACCTCAATCCCTTATGTGAAGCCCATTTTCAAGGCAGTTTAGTTAAAATCTTTATTTAGGTGATTAGATTTTCCATTTTAGCTTAATCAATACAAAACAAACTCATTTGTTTATGTTTCCCAAAACCGCACACCAAGTGTTTGATAAGATGTTTTAGTAATATTTTGTATTACTTAGTTTCAAACATACACATAGCACATCTAAATTACATAACATAACACTAAGATAACAATGAACCAAACGCTCCCTTAGTATAATCATCAACCTCATTTCATATCTCACAGAAATCCCATTATAACAAACTTATTCTCGTTTAATCTTACATGTGATATATGAATTATCAATTTTGTACAGCCTTTATTTAAAATTACTTGTATCCTACAACTTTTTCATAATAAGGGAAGGTCCTGTGCTGTTACTGCTTTACAATGATCAAAGCACTTATATGATCTTTTATAAACTTATTTGCAATCACTGTTATTCCCACACTCACTTCTTACTCCATTATTTGTTGGACATTGAAATAAAGTAGAAATATAAAAAAGGCAAAACTACCAAGCATCATATATTCAAGCCAAAAAGAAAATAGCATTCAAGAGCAGATATCTGTTCCCTGTGAACATTAGAAAAGCAAGTAAAAAAAAAGGCGCCATCAAAGCAAACTCATCACCCAAAACCCGAATTTTATGATTTCCTACTAAAAAAACCCGCTTTCCTGAACAGTGGTTGCAGAACATGGAAGGAAAAATGCAATGATGCATGATCAAATTCTTGATGATCATTAGAAAGAAAATTAGAAGGAAAAAATTTAAGTTAATCCTGGTAATCAAGAATCCAGAACAAGTTCAACCTGTAACTCTTAAAATCTTAAAGACGCAAGAGAGGCTGCTTGCCTGTGGCAGATTGATCGAAGCGCTGCGTGTCGGCGGTCGAGGGCGCAGGAGAAGAGGGGGCAGCGACCACGGTGGAGAGGTGGTCGACGGCTACCTGAGCAGCCTTAATTTGAGCTCCCTTGAGGGTCTTAGAGAGCTCGGAGGCGTCGAAAGTCTGGCCATTGACGGTGACGGATGCGCGAAAGCGTAGGCTGTGGTCGGGGCCGTCGCGGCTGCAATTGTACTCCGGCGAATCCCACATTCGCCGGCTGCAGAGCTCCTGCAACTGGTTCTTATACATCTCGATCGGAAAATACTTGCCCTAGCCGCCGGCCGGCAGGAAATTCGAGATTAACGAAGCAATGGAGTAGGAAATGGGTACTGAAAAAAAGAAGGAATTCTTACAAGGGCTGCAATGAACCTGAGCTTTTGGATCTAAACTGCTAGATGCTCATAAGGATGATTTTTTTTTTTTAAAAAAAAAGAATATTTAACTATTTTTAACAAATTATTTATTACTATTTTACAAAATTATATTTACCTACATATTATTTAAATTTTTTAATTTACTTATATATCATTTTTTAGGAGCATTTAAGTACATACTCCTTAATTTATATTAAATTACATATTAAATTTCTTATTTTTAAATTTTACAATTTCACTCTTAAATCAACCCAAAATAACATATCTAGGCCTTTCTCAAAATTTTTAAAAAATTTTTTTTACTAATTATAATTATTTGAATGTTTATTATCAATAATATATATATATATACAAAATATTATGAACATATTTATAAATACACATATTTTACTAGCTTTTATTATTAGAAAATTTGAAGGATGAAGTTATAAAATTAAAAAATAAAAAATTTAATATATAATTCAAGATAAATTAAGGAGTGTGTATGTAAATCAGTCTATTTTTTAATTTTTTTATAATTGATAATTTTAACTCAAATTACAACTTTGTGAATATTTTATTGTTTAAATAATATATATATATATAATAAAAAAATTGTATATAAATAAATTAAAAAATTTAAATAGTGTGCAGGTAAATATAATGTAAATGCCTCCAAATTTTAACGGTCGGAACCTGTCATTAACCAAAAGTTGTCTGTCAATTTGTTAATTTTCATATAATTAAATTTTTTTTAATCAATTAATTAAATAATTTTTTAAAAAAAATCATCTCAGCATAAAAGCTTGTTCATATTTAATTGCAATATTAAAAAATAGGAAAAATTATACGCATCATCCTTAAAAAATAACTTTTTATTCATTTAACCGTTAAAATTAGATTTTTATCAATATTATTTATACTTTAAATATATAATTACAAATCATACTCATTTTATTAAATTAGAGAAAATCCAATCATTCATTTTATTTAATTAAAAAAATCTAGCAATTTATTAATATAAAAAAGTACAGTTTATAATCATAATTCAAAATATAAAGTATATATATAAATATCTAATTTGAGAGAATTAAACAAGTAAATAGATTTTTTTTTAGAAGTGTAATTCTCCCTAAAAATAATTTTAAAAACTTTATTAGTAGATGAAGGAATTTAAATATATTAATGGTCATAATTTATAATTTTAAGTATTTTCACATAATTGAACAAATTTATAATATATATGTATAGGAAAAAAAACTGCACGTTATATTAAAAGTTCAATTTTTTTTTCATTTTTTTAAAGATTAATTTTCTTCATTTTCATTTATCCGTTTGGCTGACTAACAAAATAAAAGTTAAGAAGATTTAGCTATAAAAAAACATATTCATTGTTAATACTAAAATTAATTTTATTTTTATATTTTGTATAATTTAATATATATAAAAAAATTTAATTTTACGTTTTTATATAATTAAATATAAGAATAATTACCTGCATGCCACACAATTTCACTTTATTTATGCGTTACCCATCCATTCTTAGTTAATTACGCTATGCACACTCAAAACATTATAAAATCTTACATACACATATTTGAGTTAAAACTTAATTAAAATTTATTTGAAAAAAATTATTCTGTTAGTAAATCATTAAAATTATATTTTTACTCTTAATGGTACATATTTTTTTCTTTCTCAATACTACACTAAAGCGTTGATTTGTCCTAAAATTAATTCACATCGCGGATATCTCCTTCCTCTGCCGCCACCTAAACATTAAGGTTTTAGGATTTTCACTCAAAATATATTTAAATATCTTTAAAATAATATAATGAACGGCTCAGATTTTTTGTAATGTAACTATAGTTAGGTTATTGAAAAATTATGATACTCATTATAATAAAAATAAGTTAAAATGTGTGTATGTAAGATTTTATAATATTTTGAGTGTGCATAGCGTAATTAACTAAGAATGAATGGGTAAAATATAAATAAAACTAAATTGTGTGGCATGTAGGTAATTATCCCTTAAATATAATTATCAATTTCATCTTTTTATAAAAAATTCTATTTTATTTTTATATAAATTTTAATATAATAAATTAATATTATTTCACATCTATGCACTTATTAACTCAGTAAAATAGCATGTGATTCAGTCCGGTGGATGTCAAAATCAGATTGCATGTCATATGTATTCAAATTATAATAAATTATTTTTTCATAATATTAAAAATTTCATAATAGAAAATAAATCATATAACAAATAAGTTTAATATGATGAACATTAAATACTATTTTTGTACACACATTATTCATATGAAATTTTTTAAAATAGTGATTTATCGATTCAACTGATTCGGTAACTGGCTTGGCTTGCCCGATCCCGAACAAATAATTATGTAATGAACAAAGGTTTTTAAAGAATTAGAGGGACATTCAACTGTTGGCAAATAAAACGTTGGATTACAAAAAAATAATTAAATATAAATGATATATAAATTATATTTTATAAATTTAAATAGCTAGTGAATATATTGTGATTACAATGAACGTTAAGCTACCATGGTTCTCAAGAATGTAACAAACATTAAGGCCTCGTTTGGTTGGAGTCAAATTTTTTGCCCAACATAAATTTAAATTATAAAAAATAACTTTATTTCACATTTAATGCAAATATGAATATTAAAATTTAAATTTTTTCACGTTTTACACACTTTTTAATATTAAAATAAATTTCTCTCATTAAACTTTAAAAATAAATTTTTTTTTTCTTATCTAAAAAAAAGGCTCGAACTAAACGAGGCCTAAAGTCCATCACTTGGGTGCTTAAGATTATTAGAAAAACCATATTATATAACAATAAACTAAATAAACAATTTAACCATTTACTGTTAACCGTTACAATAAATTAAAAATATTTATTTATCTTTGTAATATAATAATTAGAAATATATATATATTTTTTGATGTTAAGTAAAACATAAATATTTTTTAAAAAAAATTCTTTGAAGCAAGTCTCAAGTGAGTTGTGATAGCATTTGAAAAATTATTTATACTTGCATGTTGACATTCATCACACAACACATAAACAAAGGAATTACATATCATCCCTAAAAAAAAAAAATTATAAACTTATAAAAAAAATCTAACAATTTGCTAATATGAAATAACACAATTTATAATTATACATTTAAAATATAAAATATATATATATAAATATCTAACACTAAGATTAAACCACTAAAAAGATTTTTTGATATGAATGACATATAAAGTTATTCCTAAAAAAATGTATGAGTGAATAAAAACTAAGTACTAATTTACTCTCGTGGGCAATTAAATCCTATTATTTAAAAATTATAATTTCACATTTATTTTATCATTATTATTTTTTTAGTAATTTCGCATTTATGCTACAACTGAAAACTAAAAAAGCACATTTCCACAATTTCATATGAAGACTCAAATATATTTCAAATCCTATACAAATTTCAAAATAAAACATCAATTTTATTTCACATTTTATACATATACTAAAATAATAATTTATATCACATTTTTCACACATTTCAACATAATAATTAACTTTTATCTCACATCATACACAATTCTCAGATATATTCATCTATTAAACTTTGCATACCAACGCACCGATATCATCACTCAATGTATGCAAGTACAACCTTCGTGTGCTGTTGATATAGGGCATGAAAATTTCCCCAAGAAAAAGAAGAAAAGAAAAATTATCAAGACAAAGAAGCAGTACAAAGAGCATGTAACTGCTAGGCAACCCAAGGGATGAGAAAAATAGGGCAACTAAATAAGTTCTACATGAGAATGAAGAAAAGCATAGGTATAAATATTTATTATTCAGAAATCAATAGCAATATGTCAAGGCAGAGATGATACCTCCTCCTCCTCCTCCTCCTCCATGTCACTTGGCACTGGCAAGCTCAGTGCGGAGCAGCTTGGCAGCTGCCACCAAGTTAGTGAGAGCCGGCTTGACCTCGGGGTACTTGCGGGTCTTGAGCCCGCAGTCGGGGTTAACCCAGAGAATGTTGGTCTCAAGTACAGCGAGCATCTTCCTGATGCGGTCGGCGATCTCCTCGGCCGACGGGATCCGGGGAGAGTGGATGTCGTACACACCGGGGCCGATGCCCGCGCCGTACTTGACTCCCTCGCGGAACACCGAGAGAAGCTTCTCGTCGGAGCGGGAGTTCTCGATGGTGATCACGTCGGCATCCATGTCAATGATCGAATGGATGATGTCGTTGAAGTTGGAGTAGCACATGTGCGTGTGGATCTGCCACGAGAGAGTTTTATATATTATTTTGTTGTGACTTTGAATTAAACCACTCGAAATGCAATCGATTCAACTCGATATTCACTTCATATATCTATATCATACATCTAAGAGTTCTTGAAGCTATTAATACTATCTGTAGTATGCATATTTAAATCAAAATATGAGAAATAACACGGCTTTGAATCAATTTTAACCAACTCGCATCGCGCTCGACTAAAATGTAAAAACTGACAAAGTCATAATGAATGGAACCTATGCCAGACTCCTATTACCATTCGGTCGTGATATGGTAGCAGGGAACAATTTTTGAAATAAAATGAAGTACAAATAAAAATTTTGCAAAAAGAAGCAAAGTTGAGGAACCTGAGTGGTGTCCTTGACTCCACAGTTGGTGATTCGGAAGGAGTGGACAGCCCAATCCAGGTAGAACGCCTCCTCGGACTTGCGGAGAGGGAGACCTTCCCTAAGAGCAGCTTCGTCAATCTGGATAACCTGCAATTGCACGAGCAATAAGAACAAAATTAGGCGTGTCAAAATGATTCAAGTGATGCAGCTAAGCAACTCAAATTAAAATGCAATTTTATGTTATTATCACGTGACAAGTTGAAATAAAATAAGTATGAAAACGCTGAAGTAGATGAATTGATATACATGAAAAGACAAAATAAGAACAACCGTGGCAAAGTTGGTATAGCCTCAATTAAATATAAGCTTAAAGAGAGCTCTTTTGAATGACTTGGACATATAAATCATAAGCCGGTAGAAACTCTAATAAAGAGAATTTTGGTTATTGGATTTTGCTTATATAAAAAGACAGAGAAAAACTAAAAAAGATACGACAAGAAACTATAAGCAATAACCTTACATACTTGAAACTAAATGAGGTTGTATTTAATAGAGTGAAAAATTAATATAGCCAACCCCACTTAATGTGATTTCAGCTTGCTTGTTTGTTATTGTTGTAGTATCATGCCACAAGTTGTTAAGTTAATATGAAATGAATCAGGATATCAATAGTGATCAGTCTCTTCAAAACAATTCAATATGGTTGAACTGATTCTGAAAATACATAAAAAGGGATCAAGATTGTGGCAACTCGAATTTGACTGGACCTAATTTAATAGAAAAACCATGTTTACCGAACCCAAAATGTTCTAAGTTGATATTGAATCAGATTGCCATCTGGTAAGAGAAAATGTGGGTAGGGGGCAGAGAGAAGACGCACACTAATGCCAGCAGCTTCGAGGTCTTCAACTTCCTGCTTGATAGCAAGGGCAATCTGATAACAGGTCTCAAACCTGGCAATGCGTCATGGTTGGTCATCAATGAAATACTTACAATGAGAAGAATATTAAAAATGAATAGAATAAATGCAACGTTAAAGACCTTGGCTGATCATTTCTGACAAAAGACCAGTTGAGGATGGTGACAGGGCCAGTAAGCATTCCCTTCATTGGGCGGGAGGTCATGCTCTGAGCCAGAGAAGACCAGAAGACAGTCATGGCCTTTGGGCGGCTCACATCGCCGTAGATGATGGGGGGCTTCACGCAACGGGAGCCGTAAGATTGCACCCAGCCATTGACAGTGAAGGCAAAGCCGGATAGCTGCTCACCAAAATATTCAACCATGTCGTTCCTCTGCACAAAATGAATGAATAATCAAAATCATGCTTGCATACCAAGAACTATTTCAATAAGCACAACAAACAACAAATCCTCAATCCCAAACTAATTGAAGAATCGTTTCAACAAAGTGCAATTTTTCTTATAAAGTACAAATGGAGAGATACCTCAACCCTATGTTCCTATTTCACCTCATTTTTAATAATTATCATATTTTCTCCCTTCGGATTTATCACTTTTTCTTTCTAATCATTTCATTGAATTTCATCGTTTTGTGTCAAAGATGCACTTCTTCTAATTTAGATCTACTTTGTACAATGTTGCTCCAAAACTCAAAAAAGTTTTGGTCACACCATAAATTCATCTCCGTAAGCTCGTTTCACACATCATTTTATTGTCAATAATCTTTATTATCCATTATTTAGATTCATATATTAAAGCATAACTTTACCTCGGGTTCACCGTGGACAAGGACATCAATATCGAGTTCCTCTTGGAGTTTCACGACCTTGTTAATCTCCGCCTTGATGGAATTGACATAATCCTCCTCAGAGATCCTGCAAAAATGACTAGCAATCGTAAATCTATGAAAGAATCTAAAAAAGGTCAGCTGTCAAGTTCGAGCTAGTAAAATCAGATGCAAACCAATCAGCTCAACTCAAGCCTGGCACACTCCATAAATGGATCAAAGTTCTCAACCAAAACCCAACCTGAAGTATTTTAAGGTCTACTCAAACCTGTCCCAACATGAGCCTAATTTGTTTCAAATTCACCAATCTAGAATGGTTAGATCATAAACCTTCTAAAAGAATATAGACTGTCAATGCAGGTCAACCAGAAACCATCCTAAATAATAACTGGGATGTTTCCCGCGCTGAGTTCCGTCAGTTCTGTCAGATCCAATCACACGCGCACGCACACACACATATATATTGATGAATCCAATTATAAATTCCCATTACAAAAGAAGAGAAACCTATGAATGTCACTGGAGCTAAACTATGTTGATCTATGTCAAAGGCTATAAGAACGCACTTATTAGCCTTGTACTCACGACGCACTCTTCGGAGTTCAATAGTCTGAGGGAATGAGCCAATCGTGGTTGTGGGAAGAATTGGAAGGTTCAGTTTCTTCTGCTGAGCATCCAATCTTGCACTAACATTTGTAGCCCTGCGGTGGTCTGAGCCCTTCAAAGCAGCAGCCTGGAAAATGGAAATATCAACCACAGAGTAAGAAGACGATAGACACAGGAGTGAAATTATCAAACCAAGTTATCACTTACAGCCTTCTGAACTTCAGCATTTGTAACACGAGGAGATGACTTTCTTGAAGCTTGAGCAGCAGTATTTGCTGAGAAGAAAGCCTAAAAATGGTAGCAAATAGTGAGAAATCATGGGGATAGCGTAAAGAAGGGGTACAAAAATCAAACATTTTGTTTGAAGCAGAGTTTGCCGAAACCCACATTTTTTATCTGATTACTTAAAACACAACAGTTTCTGGGAAGGGGCACTTGGTTCAAGGTTCTATTCAGCACTATTGATTTATACCTAATTCCATATTTGGGAAAAGCCATCAGCGCCTTGAATGCTTTACAAGTCAACATGTAACCCTCACCTTCATATTCCATACCTACCTTCTATTATGTTTGAACATAATAATTAATAAACAATTATCATGTCACATTTTCGCTAGCAGTTCTTAACATAAGAGAGGCTCTCAACTAGGCTAAATTCTTTTTTCTATGGATAGTTTGGAAAAACTTTGCATACACATACAAAAATCTTAGTTGATTACAAAAAGAGCCCTATTCTATGTTCTTTTTTTAAAAAAAATTCTCAAACCTATGCTATATTCTGGCATTAAAAGAATAAGAGACTCGTATATAATATGAAAGAATTAGAGGCTAAACAAATACTTAGATTAATGCAATCAAATTTTTAGATATCACTTTTATGGTATGCCATAAAAAAGATCTTATTTTAGTAGATTATAAACTAAATATCTGGAGTGCACATTTAACAAAAAATAAAGCATTTATATTAGTGACGTGATAATTAATCAAATTTTCAAAAAAATGAGTACTTTAAATACCTTAGATCAATCATACAAAATGATGATCAAATAAATAGTAATATCATTAGCAGGATCCAAGTAGCATGGATAAATGAAAAAATGCATCTGATGTATTGTAGACTTCAAAGTAAATTTTATAAAACAATTGTAAAATCAGTGATAATATATTGTGTTGAATGTTAATATATAAAGAGTAAGTATTACAGAAATGAAAATGCTAACATAGCTAAGTAGGTATACACAAAATGATATAATGACAAATGAGAATATCCGCGAGAATGTTAGAGTAGTATCAATTAAAGATAAACTTAGAGAGAGTTAACTTAAATGGTTTAGACATATAAATTATAAGTCGATTGAAACTCCAATAAGAAAAGTTGAGTTATTGAATTTTGCTCATGTAAAAAGAGAAAGGAGACCAATAAAGACATTGGAAGAAATTATGAAAAATGATCTTACACACTTAGGACCAGTTTGGTCTCAAGACTACTTTGGTCATGCAAGACTAAAATGGTACTTAATTAAAAAAATAACAATTACAATAATAAATAAATTTTTATCACACTCTACACAAACTTCAATATAAAACAAAGCTTTACTTTATTATACATTCTGAAGCATTTTCAATACAAATATCAAGATATTTCACATTTTTAATGAATGAAATATTTTGGTCTTTAGCATGACCAAAGTAATTTTGGAACCAAACAAGCCTTTAGAGCTAAATGATGATTTGTTAATTGATAGAGTATAATGAAAATAAAAGATTCATGTAGCCAACCTAATGGGATAAAGGCTTGGTAGTTATTATTGTTGTTGTATGGAAAGAAAAAGAATAGAGGGGCTTGTATGTAATATCAAAGAATCAAAGTTACATGAGTAATTTGTTTAGATTTCAATAGTAAATATGTAATTGCCCCTAAGAGACTATAATGTAATAATTCTGAAAAAAGTAAACTATACCTCATCCTTTTGACCAGCCAAAGCCTTGGCAAGTACATTAACTTCCACCACCTTCTGTGCAGCAAAAGCTAACCAGGATTTGATTTCATCATCCAGCTTTGTCTCGTTTACAAGATCAACAGCAGTGTGCAAGAGGGATGCAGAAGTTGAGACAACAAGCTTGTCTGAAAAATTAGTTGAAGCATGACCGGTTAAATCAGAAGCAAGATCTTAAATAGAAGAAAAAATGAGCAAACATTATTAAATACCTTTCCCAACAATACTCTCAAGGGCCTGGAGAGTGCTGAGCGAGACTGTAAGATCATTGGCCCAAATGTTCCTTCCATCAACAACCCCAGCAAAGAGATACTTTCCAGATGGGAAACCTACGCTTTTGATTAAATCGAGGGTCTTGCTTCCACGCACAAGATCAAATCCAAAACCAGTGACAACATTCAAGGACGTAATGGCCCTAAATTGGACAACAATGCGAGTTTTAGAATAAACATTTTGTTTTAGTTTTACTAGTTTTCTAATTTATTGGATTGTTTATTTTATTGACCATAATAGGAGGGCCTCCATACTGTTGAAAATGCAAATTCGATTGCTAAGTTCACCTCAACTTTGAGTACGCTTCATTGCAATACTTAACACAAATGGTTGCAAAACAAAAAAAATAATGAAAAGTCAACTAACTTGTATGCTGCGGCAGGGACATCAGCAAAGTAGGTTTCAATGAGCACACTCAATCCAGTCAATGATGATCCGAGCTCTGTGTAAGCCTTCCTAAATGCTTCTAGTTGTTGAGAGTCGAGATCCTTGACAAGGGTAGGTTCATCAAATTGAATCCATGAAGCACCAGCAGCCTTCAACTCCGAAATAACTTCCCTGTAGATGTTTAGGAGATGTGATCACTGAAACTAAAGAAAGATGAGAATATTCTAGTGGGTTTGTTTTTATACACTATGCACAGAAATCATACTTGTAGATGGGTAATATGCTCCCAAGCAGTGACAGAAGAGGGAAGGTTTTTTCAACACCTTTGGCTGGCTTGGACAGCAACAAATAAGTCACAGGTCCAACAAGAACCGGAACTGTATCAATCCCAAGCTGAACAAGAGGGAAGGAAAACAACAGTAAGTATAAAAATTAAAGGTCAGGCATCTATGCACATTATCAATGGTTTTAACACAAATACCAGGTCAAAACTTTGCCTTTTTAATCAATCTGTGGCAAGGAGCTTAACTGGGAGAAGCTTACGAAAAAACACAGATAAAAGTAAATTAGCTTTGCGTTGCAATGTATATTTTGATTTCAAGTTCATTTGTTAGCTAACGATAATTATTATTATCACCAAACATGCTTTAGTGCAATAAGTGCTAACTAATAGTTTAGTCAGCCAGTAGAATAAATTTGTTACTAACAGATTCCTGGTAGTGCCATAAGTACTAACAGATTCCTAAAGTCAATAGACTTTTAAACCATTAACATGTTTAAAAGTTATTTTGTATAGATAGAGGTTGTTAAACGTGCCATTGTCGAGTCCCAAATCCCCGATGAGAAACACGAAAAATTGCGTTAAGCAGTCGACAGCCAGCGTAAAACTTGTCGAACAAATATGACATAACTTCTTTAATAAATTGCGCTAAAATTAAGGCATTCCCTAGAAACGACACGCTGCATTGCCTGAATACAGTGAAAAATGTGCAAGGGTCACTGCATCGATTCCCGAGTATAGTGATAAGTGAGTAAGAGTTCTCACATCATGAATGGATGCAGGTAAAGAAGCTAGTCCATAACACTAACGCTAAAATAAGACTAAATACTTGGAATATACGCACCCTAGTTAATGAAATTCGATATTATGATAGATAGAAAGATTAATATTCTGTGTCTACAATAAACACAATGGGTGGGAGAGAAAGCCAAAGAAATTGACAGCTTAGGCTTCAAGCTTTGATATTCTGGTAAGAATAGAACTAAAAATAGGGTTAAGTATAATTCTAGATAAGAGTCTGACGGATCATATAGTGGACATTAAGAAGATTGGAGATAGAATTATAATTTTAAAAATTGTGATCAATGGGATGACTATTAATATTATAAATATTTAAGCCTCTCAAGTAGGTTTAGATGCAAGTGTAAAGGAAAACTTCTAGAATAATTTAGAAAAACTGATACAAGGGATATCTCTGGAGAAAAGAACATGTATTGGAGGAGATCTAAAGAATTTAAAAGCATCCACTGTGGGTATGGCTTTGGAGAGACTAATAAGGAGGGTAAAAGTATTTTGGAATTCTCTCAAACTTATGATTTTATAATTGCTAATACTTTATTTAAGAAAAGAGATGAGCATATTATCACTTACAAAAGTAAGTCTTCCAAATTGCAGATTAATTATTTTCTTTTAAAAAAGGAGATCGCTCAGGGTGTAAAGATTATAAGATTATCTCAAATAATTGTTTCACTACCCAATATTGATCAATGGCCTCAAATCTTAAGATGAAAAGCTGAAGAAGAAATAGTAAGTTAAAACAATATTCTCGAACTCAATATTGGAAAATGAAAAATGAGAATAAACATATTTTTAGGAGAAGAGTTATAGAACTTGGCAGTGGGACATTAACGAGGAAACAGATTTCATGTGATAAACAGTTGCTAACTGCATCCACAAGGTGACAAAGAAGGAGCAAAGAAACTTTAAAAGAAAGGCTCCTAATAATAAAGATGCGTGGTAATAAAAACAAAATGTACAAGAAAAAATTAAAGTGAAAAAATATGCTATAAAAATTGGTACAAATGCAAAAACGTACTGTTTCTTGGATATATCCAGTTAGGACCTCTACGATTAATGTAAAAAGATATGGGATTAAAACTGAACTTTGGTGTTGTTCAACTATAATTAGAAAATTTTTAGTTAAACTACTTTGTGTTCGAACACAGATAACACTTTTTTATATATGTCTTTAATAACTTAAATATAGGCAATGCACACTCTTTTTTTTTTAAATATTTTAATGCACTTTTCTTGAAACTTTATAAGCATTTTTCATATTGATAAAAATCAAATGCAGATTTTCTTTTCTCTCCCTATACTTTTTCATTAAACTTCTCAATAAATGAATAATTTTTATAGTAGATCTACCAGACATAAAATAAAATTAGTTTTATAACACCCTAGTATTACAATATAATCTCTTCTCAATTATCCTTTTCCAAAGTTTTTAAGTATAGCCTATTAATTTAATACTTCTATAATTAGCATAATCTTGTGCATCGCTTTTATTCTTTTAAATAGGTATTGTTGTACTCTTTTTCCTTTCGTTTGGTATTCATTTAGTTTTCAAAATCATATTAAATAATCTAGTAAGTTAAGATAATTTTTTATCTTCTATATATTTTCAAACATTTTTGAGATAATATTCGGTCCAATTTTCTTCTTACACTTTATTTTCTTTAAAGTCTTTCAAATTTTAGCCTTATTATATGTCAGATATAACAATAGTTTCCATTCTCTTTTTGAATGTTAAATTTTGTATTGTCACAATCATCATTAAAAAGTTTTTAAAACTAGTTCATCCATCTATATTGGATATCTTCTTTTTTCAAAGGTGCTTTGTGATCTTCATTTTTAATGCATTTATTTGAGTCAAAAGGATATTGACGGAAGGGCACCACCAAGAGTGGAGCCTGCGGCTTAATTTGACTCAACACGGGGAAATCCTAAACATAGTTAAAAGGATAAATTGTTTATAAATTCTTGAGATCTTAAGAGTTTTTGCATAATGATCCAAGAATTTTGAATCGCTGCACTTAGGTCCCTAAGGTTAATGTTTTGTTGCAGTGTGGTCCTTCTGTTCACTCATGACCTTAAATTTATTGAAATTCCCATTCTAACTTCAAGTTTCATTTATCAAATGAACCCATAAAATATTGACAAGAGAATTTTAGTAATTTACAAAAGTGAAATGCCTTTTGTCACGAATTTGAAGATTCCAATAATTTGGACTAGATATGTAATCAAATAAGGCATGGAAGGACCACACGAAAACAAAATGCCAACCTCAAGGACCTAAGTGCAATTATTCAAAATTCATGGGCCAACATGCAAAAACCCCTATAAGCAATTTACCCTAGTTAAAATCATACAATCATGCAATCATGCACCTAACCCATCTAACCTCTTTGCAACAATTATAATTGTTACCAATCAATTGACACAGCGAGTTAATCTCACCGAACAATCAATCTTGTGAATAGGTTCACTCAGGGAGTGCAGTATTATACAGTTCAATGGAAATGGAAAATATGACTAAGTTGGTAGATATAAAAGTGACCGAGATTAATTCTGACACTGCAGATAATTAAAGCAATAGCAAAAGCAAAAAGGGTACATAATAAATTTTATTCAATTATTTGTGGTTTAAAAAAGAGAGCGCCTACAGCAACATACCAATTTTGCCTCCTTATATTCGGAGACTGCTTTGTGAGAAGCATAGCTGAACTTGGTACTGGGGCCCAACTCAGGGACAATAAAGTGGCTTATCAAATCAACAAAAAGAGAAACATAAGAGTATGATTAAGATATTAAATGGCACGCGTCAAGAAGAAAATTCAACATCAAACACATTTTAATATGGATGTGACTTACTAGTTGGTGTCAAACCATTTGGTCATCTCCATAGCAGGTACAGAGGCATTTCCTCTAGCCATGGAAAAGTAGGTATCAAAACCAATCTCACCACCAGCCCATCCATATCTGTCAGGAACAGCTCCAAGCATCGCAGTTGCGTCAAGCACTTGATCATAGTAGGAAAAGGTGTTGCTTGGGATGTATCTGATCCCCGTATCAGCCATCTGCTTCCAGATGGAGGACCTTAGATCAACAGCAACCTTTTGCAATTCATCAGCAGTGCTTTTACCATCCCAGAAGGATTCCAAAGCAAACTTGAGCTCTCTTTTTGGCCCCATGCGAGGGTATCCAACAATGTGAGAAGCCATCTTCCTGAGCATTTAGTTAGTAAGATCAGATTACAGATTCTGATGCCAAAAAATATAATCACACCAAAAAATTCTTTGGGACCTGAAGACACTCAACTTTGCTATCATTCATAATGCAAGTACGATATCCACCAAATTAAGCACAAATAGCTGACCCCTAGTTGCTTTTGAGTAACAAAATAAAAGACCCAAGAAAAGCACCACTCATGATGGGCAAAAAACCACAAACCTCTCACTTTTATTCAAGAAAGAACTAACAAGCTATCCGGTTCATGGTCGAACTAGTCGCCTAGTCAAACCAATCATCTAACCATCCAATCAAATAAATCACTATTTTATAAAAATTTCAAAAAGATAATAGTGAATTTAAAAATCATACTAAATATTTAAAATAACAAATTTATAAATTCTATTGATTTGTTATTATTATTAAACGATCAATATAATAGAAATAAATTAATTCATTATGGGCTAAACCAATTTGATATGAAATCAGGTTTTGGCATTGAACTGGATCGGAGAATGTGTTAGTTCATGGTCATACCAGTCGGATCATGCTGTTCGGTTTTTAGAACACTGGAAAGACTTGAATAAAAAAACAATTTTACCAATTGAGACGCCCGAAAGCTAATAATATGACAAGGTCTATAAGAAGACTAAGATTCTGAAAGTTTTTCTCGTGAAGTTACCAGAAAAGGAATAGCAGAACAAATATAGGAAGTTTTTCTCTTTCTAATAAAGACGGACAAAAAGGTACAAGACCGAAAACAAATCGACAAATGAGATAAAAGCCCAACGTATGACCAGACACCCAAGCTTGGTTAGAGCAAACAAGCATAGAACAAAAGGAAGGCGAAGCAGAGTACTGGAAACCATAGCTGACGTAGCAAGGCCAAATGGATCCAATACTCAAAACAAACAGCAAAAACATAGATCTAGAAAGGAGAAAGTCTTTAAGCCAGATCTGAAGCTGCAAAACTATTACAGATCAGATGTAGAGACCCAAAACCACCTAGAATCAAATATAGAACCAAAGCCTCCCGTTGCACCAGATCCACAACACCTCACGCAACCTCCAACTCTAAAAAGACCACGCTTGATCGAAAACGGCCTAAGAACAACCAGCATCCTAACGGAAGATCTCCCAGCAAGTAAGTCAAGAACAGCCAGCAGAATTCGCAGATCTGCGACGCCCTACAGCAGATTCAACGACATACATCACTCAGAATCAAACTAACCGGCAAATCAAAGGATAGTGAAAAGCTTGAGAGCGGGAAACCCTTGTTCAGATCTCAGAAACTTCTCATCCGAGACCGGGAGGACGTACAGAGAAGAAGCAAATACCTACTTAGCCTAGTATACGGGAAAGGAGAGGCGGGGACGCCAGGTACGGGATTGGAGGGAGGGAGGGAGAGAGAGAGAGACAACAGGCGCACCTTCGCCGGCGACGAACTCGTTCAAGAATAAGCGACGGAAGGGCAACTGGCAAGGCACGAGAGGAATTGCCTGAGCCCCGGCAGTATTTATACACGAACACCGCGAGAGATGGAGCAAGGACTGCGACAGCGAAGCGGATCGGCCGCAGAAACAAATTACGAGAATTTACAAGAATTTCTTTTACGGCGGCATTCTTTAAGTTATAATATTTTAAATAAAATTAAAATTAAAATAAAGATGATGTTTATAAAAATAAAAAACGCCTATAAATATTAAATTTAGAAATACTATTTGTAAATATTTAATTTAAATAATATAAAAAAATTAAAAAAAAATAACTAAAAATTTCTCAAAAATTAATAGAAAGAAATAGCATCGACTAGTGTTACAAATTTTTTAGGTACAACTATTGCATAAATCAAAAAATATAATCACCGTTTCATTAATTAATGCTGGCTACGCCGTTACAGTTAATATATATTTTAAGATAATAATATGCAGGATAAAATTATTTTTATTTGAAAAAAATAAATTCATAAAATTAATTATAGATCTCACGAGTCCCACAATGCACTTACCTGCGGTTGCATTAAGCTTGAAATTTTAAATTTAGAAATTTTAAAATAAATTATGCTAACTCCTTTAAAAAAAAATAAAAAGCTAAATAGTGAAAAATGCTAATTTTATGTTGATTACAATAATTAATGGATGATCAAAAGCAACAGATTTTTTATTTAAATTTATTGTTTTATTTTTTTGCTATTTTTGCTCCGACAACCACAACTATAAACGATATTGTTTTTTTTTATTTAATGAATGTATTGCTTAGGATGCATATTTTTGATGAATATTATTCGTAATTCACTTTGATTAGATAACTCAAAAATTTTAAAAATCTAATACCCGAATTATGCATTTCATGAAAATTGATCTATTTTATTTTTCATAGTAATCTTAATTTACTTTTTTTAAGTATTTATATTTAGAATTATAATAATTATTTTTTTATTTTATGATTATTTAAAAAAAAATTTGTTCTTTTTAAGAATGAAAAAAATTATTTGTAGATATTCAAAATTAAAAAATGATTAGATTTGTACATAAATTTTAAATTTATTATACAATTAAGATTTTATTTTAACTAAGTTATTCATAAAATTAATATATAAAATTTTATAGTTTTTTTAACTTATTTACATGATGTTATTTTTTAGTATTTTAACTTATTTTATAGTATTTTAACTTATTTTATAGTATTTTAACTTAACTAAGTCATGACTTATTTACATGATGTTTTAAATAGTATTTGTTGTCTTACATGGACAAACTTATACTTAAATCACAAAGCAGCGGTGGGTCGGGTCGGGTAATTCAACCGAACCCACCCGACAGAGAAGAAACGGGGTAAGGCAGCGCGGGTATGAGTTTATGAAAATTAGAATGGAGGCGGGGCGGCGGGGCAGGGCGAAAATGAGTATAAGACGGGTATAGGTAATAAATAATATATAGTAAGGTCGGTATTGGTATTTATAAACCCGATCCAAACCTGCAATGTTGCCATTTCTAATTATTCTGGTTATGGAGAATGCAACTGATTTTGTAACATTAGCAATTTCAAATGAAAATGAGGCATAAATAATAATACTAGTTTAAATAATAATAATAATAATAATAATAATAAATAAATAATTTTAATTATTCTATACAAATTTAAATATAAAAAATAATATTTTACTTCATATACTTAATAATTTTTAATAAAAATATAAACTTTATTTCACATATTATATCAAAATACTCGATTTGAATATTTTGATCTAGAATATGAAATAAAGTTGATATTTTTATTTTAAATTGTTGAGTATGTAAAGTAAAATAATATTTTTTATATTTGAATTTGTATAGAATGATTTAAAAATTTTATTTATTATTATTGTTGTTGTTTTTTAAATTAGTACCATTTTGGTCCTGTTTTAGTCATGTTTTGATCCCCGCGCCAAACAGGGCCTAAAGTTAGATGGACATTGTGGTTGTCAAGCCATGGTCGAGTATTCTATTAGTAAAAATGAAATTTGGTCAGTTGCTAAACTCGTAGCGGAACACCACCATCCATTTGTTAGAGAGGAAGAAAAACACTTTTGAGATTCGAAACGAATTATTAATGAATCACAAGCATGTCTCTTGTGCACAATGATTTCAACCAAGATTTGGCCTACAAATGCATATGCATGTTTGGCACGACATAGACGGATCAAAAAACCTAGACTTTATTGCAAGAAAGGCTTCTTCGGAGGTCTCACTTTTCAACAAGAACAAAAACCTTTGTGAACTTTTTCACAAATGTTCGAGTAAATGTACACACATCAAAGAATTTGAAAAGAATTAGCAGAAAATGATATTGAAACATAATTTATAACAAACGTAGTACATGATGGTTTTTTAACAGGATGTTTTCTAGGTATGAAATCTTTTTTTTTTCATATGCTTGATCTTATTTTAGTTTTTTAGTAAAACATTCTATTCTTTTTTTTTTCTTACTCCAATATTTCAATTGATAATCTCAAATTTTCTCATATTTTATTATAATATTTTGTTTATTTAATTTCATATTGTATTTTATATTACCTCCATATTATAATTTTTAAATGACATATTTAGTAAGAATTAAGTCATATATTTTAAAAATATGCATGTTGGGATGCATTCCGACTAACAAGCCAAAAGTTCGGCTCGGTAATAATTTAGAGCCAATTTTGAGCCGGGTAGGCTCGGCTCGATCCAGCTTGAAATCGGCTCGAATTAAAATATATTTTATATTATAATACATATATATAATATATGTATATAATATATATTAAATAATACATATATGTTATAATATATATATATATATTATAAATTGAGCTGATCTCGAGCCGGATCGAGTTGAGCTTACCCGGCTCGAGATTGTCACAAAAAAAATTGAAATTTATTTTATTTTCATGCCAGCTCGAAAATGAATCGAAATCAGCTCGAAGTCGATTGGAATCGACTTGAGCCGGCTCGAAGTCGAACCCAATCGAGCTCGAGTCGATTTCAAGTCGATCGAAATGTGATCAATTCAATTTCGAGCCAATAGTTCGGCTCAAAATCGGATCGGTAATCACCCTAATTATGCATAATGGAGACCATCTGTTCTGCGTGAATAAATATACTATTTTTTATATCAATATTTTTTTATAGCATTTTATATCACAAAAGAGATAGAAAAATAAATATTATTAGCAAAAAATTACCTTCCATTTTCAATACGTAAAATTCTTTATAAAAAATTATTTTTATTATATTATATTAATAATTTTTTTAACACGTTATTTAATTTTATTTCATATAATATACAGTTTTTAATATAATTATTATATTTATTTGCTAGCATTTATGAATTTCTACAAAACCACAAAATTAAAACATTGTTTAGAGCAAAGTTTTAAAACTTGGTCGAAACTCGATAGTTCTATATCAATTTTAATTAAAATTGATTCAAAAAAGCTATCAAACTTCGGCAGAAACCAAAAACTCTAGTTTCAATAATTACGGCTAAGTTTCAACTGAAGCTACTAAAATTCTACCGAAACTCGATTGAAATTAGGGAAATTCATTTTTTTCGAAAAAATAATATTCAATAATTATTATTAATAAATTTAATTTAAATTTATAAAATTTAAATATTTTACAAAAAAATTTAAATTATTAATACTATCAAAATTGCTAAAACCATTACTTTTACTTTGTGACCGAAAAATAAAACCAAAACTGAGCTTAGTTTAAACTTTTCATGCTATGTTTTTGCTTTGAATATTTTTTATTTTTATTAATTTTAAAATATAAAAATCTCTAATATTAAATAATATTAATTCACATCTTGTATAATTCTTTTTTTTCAAATCACTTTATTTAATATTCTACATAATTTTATATATAACTAATTTTTTTAATTTAACATTATATATATATTTCAAAATTAGCTATAAATTTTTTCCATCAATTTTATTTTCTAAAAATTGAATAATGCTGCAGCTTACTAGCGTTGTGAAGGCGCGGATAAAAAAGCACAGACGTGCAACTGCACAAATAGATTTTATACAGGTAAGGTACTTAAGTATGTCTCTACTTTTCGAACACTCAAGAGTAAGAGTGTTTTGAGTTCAGCTCCACACTTATCGAGCATCTGATCTAAGTCAGATCAATTCCACTATAGGTACAAGTTGATCTGACTTAGACCAATGCTCCTGGGTCCGATAGGATCAAGTTAGTTTTGAGTTTAATGAATAATATTTAATTCAAAAAATATAAATTTTCTAATAATTATCATAATAATAATATTTAAATTTAAAATATTTTTTCATGAAAAAAATGTATAAGTTAGAACTAAAAATTGAGAGAGAGAGATGAATCAAAATTGAGGTGATAGACTAAATTAATAACTAAAAATTTAATTATGAACTTTAAAAAATAAATATCATATCATTCATATAATTATTTTAGTTAACCGGCCATATAATTAATTATGAATATTTTAAAAATCAAATCTACCCGAATCAAGTTACTCAATTCAAATTTATTTGCTCGATTTGGCACTGATCGGTTCTCGATTCTTACTATTTTTTTGCACACCCTACTCGGAAGAACTTGAAATTAAATTTCAAAAAGTAACTTGCAATTAAATATCAAAAAAGAAAAAAAATAAAAAAATATATATATAAAAAAAAACTTGAAATTAAATTTGGTAATTTTAAATTTTGCACAAATACCCAAATTCTCCAGTCATCTTTTGCATGAATTCCCAGAAATGCACTTTGTATATAACGACAAAATAAAAAATGAAATTCTCCTCCTTGAACGCCCTAACAGCTCGCGACCGCCAGTGGCGCCGATCGATTCACAAAGCCGCCGCCGGCGGCTATCCTACTAGCCTTCTTCCCCACTTTCTTCTTCGACTTCGCCGGCACTTGCAGCAGCACTGACACATTCCTCGCCGCCGACGTCGCCGTTGGGGGCGCCGTTGGTGCCACCACCGGCGTCGCCCCTCCCTGCACCAAAATCCTAACGATTCCAGCGAAGCCCAGCGCTGCAGCGATCTCCACCGGAGTCCTTCCCTTCGCCGTCCTTGCCTCCGTATCCGCCCCGCGCTTCACCAGCATCTCCACCGCCTCCGCCTGCCCTGCCTCCGCCGCGCAATGCAGCGCCGTGTACCCTTCGTAGTCCCTGATCTCCATCGCCGCCCCCTTCTCCAACAAAATTTTGATCACCTCCACCCTCCCCTTGAACCCCGCCCTCATTAGCGCAGTCCAGCCCACCCCGTCCCTCCCGTCCACCGCCGCCCCCATCTGGATAGCCATCACGGCCTCCCTTCCGTTCCCCTTCCTCGCCGCCGCAGCCAAATCCTGCCCGAGCCTCAAAAGATCGAAGATATTCCGCTTCCCCTTCCCCTCCTCCACCGCCAATTCATACGCTGTCTTCCCCGCCCCATTCCTCACCTCCTTCAGCCCCGCGCAACCTTTCTCCACCATCATCCTCACCAGCACCGCGTCCCCGGCCACCGCCGCCAGGTGCAGCGGCGTGTTCCAAGCCGCCCCGCCTCGCGTGTTGGTTTGGGCACCGGCCTCCAACAGTAGAGCAGCACACTCCCGACGTCCTTCCTCTGCCGCCAGGTGCAGCGCCGTTCGTCCGTCCGGCGCCGGCGACTCAACCGCCGCGCCTTTCATCAGTAGCAGTCGGAGCACCTCCGTGTGCCCTTCCAACGCCGCGAGGTGCAACGGGCCCAAAATCGACCACGGAGATCTCTCCGTCGACGCCCCTCGAGCCAATAGAAGCTCCGCGATCAACTCCTCCCCGGCCACCGCCGCCTCCTCAATCGGCGACCGTCCCGCCCGGCTCGCCGCGTTCACATCAGCGCCGAACTCGAGCAGAAGCTGGACAAGATCGGCGCGTCCCCGGGTAATGGCCTGGTGAAGGAGCGTCTTGCCCTGTTCATCGGCCGAGTCGGCCGCGCGCCACGCCGGATCGCTGGCTTCGAGAACCCGGCGGACCTTCTCCATGTCGCCGCCAGTGGCGACGAGGCGGTGGAGGACTACAGAGCCTACGAACAAAATCCGGAGGCCGGAGTCCGTGAACACCTGCTTCTTCTTGGTGGCAAAGCGGTCGGATGGGACGGCATCAAGGGAGGAGAAGGTGGCCCCTTCCTTGACAGCACCTGGGGCAACGACAGAGTCGAGGTAGAAGGAATCGTCGGAATCCGGCGACCAATCCGGGAGGAGCGGTGCGGGCGGCGGCGGCGGCAGGTAGGTGATCTCCACCGTTAGGTTTGCTAGCGGTCCGATGATCCCGGTTTGCGGTCGGACCGTGAACCGGGCCCGGTTCAGCGGCAGAAGCCGGAAAGCTACCGGCATAGTGAACATAACGTTGCGTAAGGTTACCGAGCCGTAGCATTGTTGGTCCGGTTCGATCCGGATCGCCACCTGGTTCGACGGTTCCAGCTTTAATAGTCGATCCATCTCAACTCAGTCGATCGATCGTGAGAGAGTGGAATTAGGGTTTTTGTGTGTGTGAGAGAGTAAGAGTGAGAGAGAGAGAGAGAGAGAGAGAGGTTTCTTCTAGATTTAAGGGAATGGGCGGTGGAATTAGAAGATGCCAAATGGAAGGGTTGATGGAAAGAAGAAGAGGAGACCTTTTATTTTTATCCCGTCCACAATATGGAAATTTTCATCGAAATCGAAGGGCAATTTCAAAGTTTCTTTTTGACTGCCTTGGATTGTTTACTTCTTCCTCTAAGCTGTGTGTTAACATTTTTGCTGTTTGTATGCATGGCTGTAATTATACTTCATTCGGTAAGTGCACTTTCATCTTTGATTCATCTTGTTTAAGGAACAAGCTTGAACATAAAGGCTTATTTAGAAATTTTAATATATTTTGCTTTTAATCTGTGAAAAAAGTTAATGAATTGTTAATTAGCTTGACAATGAACCTATTCGTGGCTCGTGAGCACATTGATATACTTGATATTAGTTTGTTTATACTTCATACTTTTCATGTTAAATATATGTAAACTTAAACCAAACCCAAAACATTGTTAGCAAGCTCAAAACGAGCATGATTTAGTTTGTTTTGTTTGCAAGCCTATTTGTTGGGCATGCATGAATTTAATATATTGAATTAGAAACGGGAATTTACTTAATTGTAAAAATGATACCTAATGTGGAGATAACTTTGCATCTGTTGTTTTTTTTTTCTTTTTGCCCCAAATGTATTAATTAATAAATTGGTTGACAGTGGATTTGATATATTACTAAATTAAGTCCTCAATTCACTAGATAATTTAGTAAATTTGATCTTAAAAATGAATGCTTCTATTCAGGGTAAATTATACCTCCATCCTTGAAATTTATCTCATCTTTCACATTGGTCTACATTTTTTTTTTGTTTACAAGAGTGTGTAATGTCATTCAGTGGTTTCACTTACCTTTCTGTTAAATTGCTTTCAACTTTTTCTAAAATTCGCTCATTACTTTTCAGTCTGCTCTCTCCCTCTGTGGCTTTCCCTCTCTCTCTTAATTTCTTTATGTTCTCTCTTCAATGTTGCGGAAAAAAAGAGGATTTCAGTCTTTTGTTTCGCTCCATCTGTTAGACTATAGATGTTCGCCATTTAAATGCCACATTGACATAAATTTTAGAAGTTTTGACTTAAGGGGCGTTTCGTTCAATGTTATCTTGATATTATGTTATGTTATCTAGAGAAAGTAATTGTTTGGTTTAATAACATCTATAAATAATTTTCTATTAGATTATAAAATTATTAATCAAAAGATGACATCTAGATGTCATGACATCTAGATTACATAACATAGCACCAAAATAACAACAAACTAAATGCCCCCTTAATGAGATCAACTTTGGTGGAAAAATAGTATGCAGTGATATGTTTTTGAAAAGCTGGAACTTGGTGAAAGGAGAGCTGAACCTGTGTGATTTACCACAGTTATTTTCACCAGCACAATTCAAACTTACCAAGGTTCATGGTGAATCTTTCTCCTTCATTGTATGGAAGCACTAAAGGTCTTAATTAGGCTCATAATTATTTTGCAGAGTCCATATCATCCAGCTCATCCAATTTCCTGACCCTATCACGCCATATAGCTGAGTTTGCTTATGAGGTAAACATTCTGAACTGCCACTTGGGCCACTTTCAAATATTACAGAGGGCTCTTGATGAAGTCTGATTATTGTTTTGTTCTTTCCTTTGATGCATGTGCTCTCTTGTTTATAGGTGTTTTGTCTTTTGAATTTTTGCTATAGCTGGATTGACATTTGGAGATTGGAAGAAAATTAATTTCCTCCCAAAACTCTATCATGGCTGCAATATTAAATAGAAATTATTGGTGTAAAATCATACAGCTTACATGAAAATATGTGAGTTGAAGTTATTGATAGTGGTAAGTTTTGGTGATTTTCATAGTTGCTCTTAACAGAGAAATTCTTCAATTTTCTAGGCTTAGTCAAAACGATGTTGTTGGGGTGAGCGTGGCGCATAGGCCAGTTTGGACCGAGTTACAGTGGCAGAGGCTAGGTGGGTCGAGTCACACGCTCACATTTAGCACTCTACCCGACAAGTAATGCGTGGTTGTCAAAGACCTTTTGGATCAACTTGTAGTGCTAGGGTGCTATGTGTAATAAGAGATTTAGTAATACTCTTCCTATCAGCAATTGCTTTTAGGAGAGTTGGCAAGCGCTAAAGATCCTATTAGAGTGGGCACGGTTTCGATCCCCAGCAGCGCGCTGGGTGGGGGAGGATGTTGGAGTGAGCGTGGCGTGTAGGCTAGTTTGGGCCGACTCATGGTGGTGAAGTTCAAGTGAGCCGAGTTACGAGTGTGGCGGAGGCCAGGTGGGCCGAGTCACAAGCTCACGTCTAGCGCCCTTCCCGACAAGTAATGCATAATAAGAGATTTAGTAGCACTCTTTCTATCAACAATTATTTTTAGGAGAGTTGGTAAGCGTTAAAGATCCTAGGCAGATATAACATAATGCTTTAGATGGAATTATTTTAGAATTCTTTGTTCTGTGTGTAATGTTTAATCAATTTGTATGGTAATGAGAGGTTAAGATTAAACCAGTTAAGTAACTTGATTTGAACTGAAAATGGTTCACTTTGAACTTTTTTGTGCAAATTTCTGCATAGATTTGAATCTTTTTGTGAAGAAGGTTCAAAAAATAAAACCTCAAAGAAAGGTTACCTAAGAATAAATTGTTTTTCTATTATTATCAAGTTGCACTTTTTTTTTGAAATATTACGAGGATACACTTAACTATCAAATCGAATTGTTTTTTTTTGATAGGTTGACACCAGTTGTAAGTTTTTTACTTAAAACTCCTAATTTATCTTATTTAAATTTTGTTTATGCGCTGAGTGATGCTTAAATTCAAGATGCCCGCATGGCAGTCTTGTCAACTTGATTTAACATTTGGACTTGGAGACTTTATCAAGTATGTGCCGATCCAAGCCTAGATCATGGTCCTGAATAGGAATACATTGATTAACTGTAGGCTATTGTGATGTACCCTTTATACTCGTGGTATCTTCCCCAATTTATTGTAGGATAATTGGAGATAAAGTGAGTCATGGATTCATTCTTGTCCTTCGTCTACCTGTGGAGTCTCTTCATTGCCTCCAGCTGTCTTTCTTCGCTCTACTACTATTATTTTTGAGTTATCATAGCCATGCAAGGGTGATCTACCTTTTTTGCTGTCATAAGCCCCTCGTCTATAAATAGAAGCTAAAAAAGTTTGATTTTCTAATGCTTGATTTGATGAATGCACGACAGATGATAAATTTAGCTCATATTCTTAAACTGAACAATCCAAACTTAAACCTGCAAATTCTCGAGCTGTTTGTTGTTTAGCTGTTAAATTTTTCATGGAATATTTTTGTTTTGAGTATACATAGGATGTGAAATAATGTTAATTATAATCTTGAAATTTGTGTAAAACTTATTTATGATGTTGATATGTTACGCTACAGACAAGTTCGAAAGGGCTTTCTGTTGGTTGTAGTTTTCAGATTGTGCTTCGAGTTTCCGGCACAATTATCAGCTGACAACCTAAAGTAAGCTATTCAATGGTCAAGTGTTGAATGCTGTGGCAAGAAGATGCCTGCTGCAGATTAACATTATGAACTTGCTACATTCATTATTCTGTAGTTGCAGTGATTTTATTTGGTGTTTTTGCCTATATGGCATTTCTTTTAAACTTGCTCGTTCACATATTTCATTCAGATTGTAGCTTTTTATTATGGCTCACAAATCACAAAATTATTCTTTTCCAATAATTATAAAATAGCTCTGTGGGCTTTTGGCGTGAAGATTAAAATCAAAATTAAAATGGTATTATTTAAAAATAAATAAAAATA
>JAEMOT010001591.1:57500-73902 GCA_019297695.1 Apostasia ramifera | reverse complement strand
GGCCGCCTGCGCGCACGCTAGCGCGGTGGGCAGTCGAAAATTTAAAAGGGTATAAAGGTATTTTTATAATTTTAACTGCGTTTAACAGATACCGTAACAGAAGGACCACAATGACCTATACAGTAAATTTTGGGATCTGTTTGGTATGTTTTGAAAATTATGAACTTGCGTGGCAAGCCGAGTAAACCCCAGGGGCCTAAGTTGAATTACCCCTATTTTTTAATATAAGACAATTATATAACTTAATATTACAAACTATTTAACAGCATTAATACATGTAATAATTAGCTCATAAACTAGTGATATATAAAGTAATGTGAATTCCATTTTTAGCATGTAGTGCTGCTGCCCATGTGATCAAGAAATAGTTGTTTGTAAAATTTATTATATTAAGATTTGGTATTTTTTATTATTTAGCTTTGTTGACGGAGAGAGACGGGAGACTTAAGAATTAGCGTTATACAATATTTTTAACCCAGAACTTCAGTGTCAGAGAGATAGTAATTATCCAGGAAAACACATAGGGATTTTAGTTCAAAGATAACTTCCCCTAGGTTCACTGAAGAGTCAAGAAAAAAGTGTTTCACTAAGGCTCAAAAAAGTTTAGTTAGAAGACCAGTATAGGAAGGAAGAAGAAAGAAGAACACAAGCTTCATCCCCGATGGTTCTTAGGAGAATCTGATTCTCTTCTAGTATTCTCTTTCTGATCTAAAGCGATATTTTTGATGTGTCGTCTCGTTTGCAAGAAAGAAGACAAAGAAAATTTATTGCAGTCGGTCAGCCTAATATGTAGATTTTGCGGTAGCCATTCGGCGTGCGACACCTACGTCCAGGTCCCACCATCACGGCTCGGCATACGTAGTAATTTTTATCATATATGTATCATAAAATATCTCATACGTAGCAATTTTTATCATATATGTATCATAATATATCTCATACGTAATAATTTTGCTTACATATGTATCATAAAATATCTCATATATAGTAATTTTGGTGGACTATTATGATACATATGTGATAAAAATTGCTACGTATGAGATATATTATGATATATATGTGAGAAAAATTATTACGTATGAGATATATTAGGATACATATATGATAAAATCTGCTACGTATGAGATATTTTATAATACATATGTGATATTTAATCAGGTACGAGTATAAATTGCCACCCCTAAAAATGATCTCACGTGATTCATTCGCCTAATCAAAGCGAATTATGAATAATATTCATCAAAAACATGCAGTCCTAAACAATACATTCATTAAATAAAAATAAAAAAACAATATCGTTTATAGTTGTGGTTATCGGAGCAAAAATGGCAAAGAATTTAAATAAAAAATCTGTTGCCTTTGGTCATCCATTAATTGTTGTAATCAACATAAAATTAGTATTTCTCACTATTTAGCTTTTTATCTTTTTTATTTATTTATAAAGGAGTTAGCATACTTTATTTTAAAGTTTCTAAATTTAAAATTCAAGCTTAATGCAACCGCAGGTAAGTGCATTGTGGGACTCGTGAGGTCTATAATTAATTTTATAATTTTATTTTTTTTAAATAAAAAATATTTTATCCTGCATATTATTATCTTAAAATATATATTAAATATAACGGAATGAACAACGTTAATTAATGAAATGATGATTATATTTTTTGATTAATGCAGCAGTTGTACCTAAAAAAATTTATAATATTGATCGGTGCTATTTTTCTTCATTAATTTTTGAGAAATTTATAGTTATTATTTTAATTTTTTATATTATTTAAATTAAATATTACAAATAGTATTTCTAAATTTAATATTTATAGGCACTTTTTATTTTTATAAACATCATCTTTATTTTAATTTTTATTTTATTTAAAATAATATAACTTAAAGAATGCCGCCGTAAAATAAATTCTTGTAAATTCTCGTAATTTGTTTCTGCGGCCGATCCGCTTCGCTGTCGCAGTCCCTGCTCCATCTCTCGCGGTGTTCGTGTATAAATACTGCCGGGGCTCAGGCAATTCTTCTCGCGCCTTGCCAGTTGCCCTTCCGTCGCTTTTTCTTGAACGAGTTCGTCGCCGGCGAAGGTGCGCCTGTTGTCTCTCTCTCTCTCTCTCCCTCCCTCCCTCCAATCCCGTACCTGGCGTCCCCGCCTCTCCTTTCCCGTATACTAGGCGAAGTAGGTATTTGCTTCTTCTCTGTACGTCCTCCCGGTCTCGGATGAGAAGTTTCTGAGATCTGAACAAGGGTTTCCCGCTCTCAAGCTTTTCACTATCCTTTGATTTGCCGGTTAGTTTGATTCTGAGTGATGTATGTCGTTGAATCTGCTGTAGGGCGTCGCAGATCTGCGAATTCTGCTGGCTGTTCTTGACTTACTTGCTGGGAGATCTTCCGTTAGGATGCTGGTTGTTCTTAGGCCGTTTTCGATCAAGCGTGGTCTTTTTAGAGTTGGAGGTTGCGTGAGGTGTTGTGGATCTGGTGCAACGGGAGGCTTTGGTTCTATATTTGATTCTAGGTGGTTTTGGGTCTCTACATCTGATCTGTAATAGTTTTGCAGCTTCAGATCTGGCTTAAAGACTTTCTCCTTTCTAGATCTACGTTTTTGCTGTTTGTTTTTAGTATTGGATCCATTTGGCCTTGCTACGTCAGCTATGGTTTCCAGTACTCTGCTTTGCCTTCCTTTTGTTCTTTGCTTGTTTGCTCTAACCAAGCTTGGGTGTCTGGTCATACGTTGGGCTTTTATCTCATTTGTGGATTTTTTTTCTGTCTTGTACCTTTTTGTCCGTCTTTATTAGAAAGAGAAAAACTTCCTATATTTGTTCTGCTATTCCTTTTCTAGTAACTTCACGAGAAAAACTTTCAGAATCTTAGTCTTCTTATAGACCTTGTCATATTATTAGCTTTCGGGCGTCTCAATTGGTAAAATTGTTTTTTTATTCAAGTCTTTCCAGTGTTCTAAAAACCGAACAGCATGATCCGACTGGTATGACCATGAACTAACACATTATCCGATCCAGTTCAATGCCAAAACCTGATTTCATATCAAATTGGTTTAGCCCATAATGAATTAATTTATTTCTATTATATTGATCGTTTAATAATAATAACAAATCAGTAGAATTTATAAATTTGTTATTTTAAATATTTAGTATGATTTTTAAAATTCAATATTATCTTTTTGAAATGTTTATAAAATAGTGATTTATTTGATTGGATGGTTCGATGATTGGTCTGACTAGGCCACTAGTTCGACCATGAACCGGATAGCTTGTTAGTTCTTAATCTAGTCCAGTTTTTACGACATTGCTTCTTTCTTGAATAAAAGTGAGAGGTTTGCGGTTTTTTGCCTATCATGAGTGGTGCTTTTCTTGGGTCTTTTATTTTGTTACTCAAAAGCGACTAGGGTCAGCTATTTGTGCTTAATTTGGTGGATATCGTACTTGCATTATGAATGATAGCAAAGTTGAGTATCTTCAGGTCCCAAAGAATTTTTTGGTGTGATTATATTTTTTGGCATCAGAATCTCATTGGTTTTGTTGTAATCTGATCATACTAACTAAATGGCAAATGCTCAGGAAGATGGCTTCTCACATTGTTGGATTGAGCTATGGGTTTGCATCCTGCGATGTTTTTCTCTTCTTCAGTTAGATTCTTGCTGTTCCTCGTGAAATTTTTATGATTTTTGGTCTTTTTTTATGTTATTCGTTCGTTTTGGCGATTGTTGGGTGTTTTGCGTCGCTTTATATGAGTTTTTTTGGGAATCCCTTTAGTGAATCTCCACATGCTCATCAGTTCCTGTTGATTATTTGATTTTTTCCCCCCTTGTCTTGTAGTCGAATTGGTCATAGTTTGATCCATTGATATTTGGGATGAAGCTATTAATGGTTATTACGATCATTATCGCTCTTTTAATTCACAACTTGTGTGGTTCTAAATATATACACATACATACATACATATACATACATATATATATATATATATATATATATATATTCTTTTTGCGGTTTTCAAAGGATTTCATATCATAGTTTCGAGAAATTTTTTGGTCAGGATCGCGCGCCACATCAGCTATACGCACGCGAATAAATATCCGCCGCGTGGCGCTCAACCCGGACCCACAGTGCCGCAGAAATTATTACACATGTATCATACATAGCAATTTTGCTCACATATGTATCATAATATATCTCATACGTAGCAATTTGTATCATATATGTATCATAATATATCTCATATGTAGCAAATTTTATCACATATAAGATATTTTATGATACATATGTGATAAATATTGCTACGTATGAGATATATTATGATACATGTGAGCAAAATTGCTACGTATGAGATATATTATGATACATATGCGATAAAATGTGCTACGTATGAGATATATTATGATACATATGTGATTAAAATTACTACGTATGAGATATATTATGATACATATGTGTGATAAAAATTGCTACGTATGAGATATATTATGATACATATGTGAGCAAAATTGCTACGTATAATACAGATGTGTCCGACTGCAATAATTTCTGCGGCGCTGTGGGTCCGGGTCGCGCGCCACGCGGCGGATATTTATTCGCGTGCGGATAGCTGATGTGGCCCGCGATCCTGACCGAAATTTTTTTCCATAGTTTCTTAGGTAAATAGAGGGAAAAATTTAGTTTTCAACACAATTTTTTTTGGTAACTTATTGGCTTCCTCTTAGTTAATCCCACCTAGTGGGATAAAGGTTTGGTGGTTGTTATTAGCTTCCTCTATTCCCTGATATCCTAAAGTCTCTCAGCTGTTGGTTCCTTGTTTGCAGGCTTAACCATGGGTGAAGTAGGGCCAACCATTGCAAAGGATGTCACTGAAGTAGGTTTTAATCTCTTATATGTCATTTATCTTCTCCATAGTGGCTATGAATCATGATAGCAACACTAAATGTTATTTAATTGGAATATCTATTGTTAGAGGAAGCCAATTATTTTAAATTTGTGTGCTTGGCTAAGCAACCATGATTAGTTCCTTTAAATAGATATAGCTATAACCACACTGGAACCTAGTAGTTTTATAGATGATTTAGCCATGCTTTGACCTGTGGCGGAAATAATAAACAATAACCAAGTTATCAAACAATGGCTTAATAACCAGTTTTATGCCAATTTTCTCCTCTTACATGCAGTTAATTGGTAAAACTCCATTGGTGTATCTCAACAATGTCGCAACTGGCTGCCGTGCTCGCATTGCTGCTAAGTTAGAGACGATGGAACCATGCTCCAGTGTCAAGGATAGGTAACTCCATTCTTTCAGATGATGAAGCTAAGTTAATATAGCTGTTCGTAGGTGTTAAGCTTACAATATCAATTTTTTGTGGGATATTTGTGTTATTTCAGGATAGGGTATAGCATGATCACTGATGCTGAGGAGAAAGGCCATATTACTCCTGGAAAGGTGATATTAAAATCTGTCATTTGTCAAAATATCTGTTGGTTTTCGTGAATTTTATGTTTTATCCTAATTGCATATGCTTTGTCTTATTTGATTAACTTGTTGGTGACCTTGACTTTCTTGATAATATCTTTAAGAAGCATTGAGCTTCTTTTAGTTTGGTCTTCCGATACAGAGTATGTTCTTTTATTTTATACATTATGTGTATAGGAAATATGAACTTATGTTTTGTATGGAACAAACTTATAATATTGTGCATATAACATTTATAAAATATGTTTATAGTGTTTTTGATTTAAGATATTAAGTTTGTAACTTAAATTAAGTAAACTTGAAATTTGACTCGGAATAACCTTTTTTAATGGAGTCAAACTAGAGCTTTTAAAGCACCCATAACTAAGTTTGAAAATGGTCTTAGCAAATGCATTAACAAGAGGATCTGTCAGCTAAGAAGCACGGACACGACACGGACACGGGACACGATACGACACGGACACGGGGATACGTCAATCTTAAAAAAAATAAGACACGACACTTCTAGGATACGTAAAATAAATAAAATTATTTATTTTCTAGATTTTTAATAAAAATAAAAGAAACTATAAATTGATCAAATATATAGCAAAAATATAAAAAAGTTAAATGCATTTAACAAGACTAATCAAATATAGAATGAACTGAAGAAAAAGACGGAAGAAGACGAAAGAAGAAGAAGAAGAATAGGCAACAGAAGAAGACGGAAGCAGAAGAAGGGAGAAGAAGAAGGGAGAAGAAGAAGACGGAAGAAGAAGACGAAGACGGAAGAAGAAGACGAAGAAGAAGAAGACGAAGACGAAGAAGACGGAAGAAGACGAAGACGGAAGAAGAAGACGGAAGAAGAAGAAGACGGAAGAGGAAGAAGACGGAAGAGGAGGAAGAAGACGGAAGAGGAAGAAGAAGACGGAAGAGGAAGAGGCAGAAGAAGAAAACCAAAGAAGAACAAGGAGAAGAAGAAAATCAGAGAAGAAGAAGAAGGAAATACAAACCGCGATCGGAGAGGCGACGGCGACGGCGACGGCAACGGTGACGGCGACTGCAATAGCGACGGCGACTGCTGGCGAGAACTGGCGCTGCGACCAGAGAGTGAGATGACCGCGACGGAGAGAGGGAGGACGCATGCGGAAAACCTAGGGCAAAACATTTGAACCGGTTTTTTGGAAAAATTAATTTTATTTTTTTATTAAAATTTAATTAATTAATAATTGAGTCGTGTCCAAGTGTCTTGCAAGTGTCCTAAAAGTGTCCAGAAGTGTCCTAGAAGTGTCCAGCCGTGTCCTATTTTTTTTTTTTAAATTAAAAAAATTGGACACATGTCCCGCCGTGTCCGATACGTGTCCCGCCGTGTCCGACACGTGTCCCGTCGTGTCCGTGGCGTGTCCGTGTCCGACACGTGTCCGACACCGCCACGGCTACTTCTTAGAAGTGTCCGTGCTTCTTAGTCTGTCAGTAATGGGTGTTCAGCTTCGGTCCAATTGAGATGTTTAAATTTCTTTGGCCTATGTGGGGTCTTCAATCTTAGGTTTAGATGCAATTTTCCGTTGCATGTATATGTTTAATATATGCTGTAATTTCTTTCAGACAATTTTGCTTTAATTTTGACTTCAAAATATAGTGATTTTGAAATGAATCAATTTCCTTTTAATATATTTGAAATATATTGTGTAATTTGTTTCAGGTTCTGAATATATGCTGTAATTTTGACTTCAAATATATTGATCTTGAATTGAATCAGTTTTCTTTTAATATATTTGAATTATAGTCATAAGGAAATCATTTTAATTTCCTGTTTGCCATAAATTCGTCCATAAAACATTAGTTGGTGTATTTGTATATTTTCAGAGTGTCCTTATTGAGCCTACCAGTGGTAATACTGGTATTGGATTGGCGTTCATAGCTGCAGCTAAGGGTTATAAGCTTGTGCTTACAATGCCTGCTTCTATGAGTCTTGAAAGAAGGATCATTCTTAGGGCTTTTGGGGCTGAACTAGTCCTGACTGACCCAGTTCTGGGAATGAAAGGAGCTGTTCAGAAGGCTGAAGAGCTGGCTGCAAAGACACCCAATTCTTACATTCTTCAACAGTTCGAGAATCCTGCAAATCCCAAGGTACATTTAAATAGGTAGACTTTTCTGTGTTATATCTGATTCATGCATCATATACTAAAGGATGAGTACAATTTTCTGACTGATGCTTGGCATCAAAGGCCATGTTAGAGTGAAATTGAGATAGTTTCACTTTTTGGTCCTGTTGTAAAGCTATGGTGATTATTTCTCTTGTAGATTCATTATGAGACAACTGGGCCTGAAATCTGGAAAGGAACTGGTGGTAAAGTTGATGCCCTCGTGTCTGGAATTGGAACAGGTGGCACAATTACTGGGGCAGGAAAATATTTGAAAGAGAAGAATCCTGAGATCAAGGTTTGTTATGTTCTATTTCAAGTTGTAATTCTCTTCATGCATTACCTCACTGAAGTTTTCTTTTGTTGTAGCTTTATGGTGTTGAACCTGTTGAAAGTGCAGTCTTATCTGGTGGAAAGCCAGGTAAGATAATTTTAATTAATTCTTCACCCTTTTACTCCTACTATTTTTTTAATTAATTGCTGGTCTGTTTCAAAGTCATACCTTCAATAGTGCGCCTCTGCCTCATGTTTTTTTGGATAGGGTGACATGAGAATTACAATATTTATGTCATATTAAGCAATGACAGCTCTAATAGTTGAGTTGGCATAATTAGCGGTATCAGTATTTGATCTGTCCTGACAACCTGTCTGAAATTTCAGGGCAAAGTTGTATTTGTTAACTTGTTACTTAAATGGGTCGGGTTGGGCTTACGTTAAATGGGTCTGGTTTGTGCGATGCATTGTTGGGCATGGTGGGTTCAGTTTGACTCAAAATCCAGTCAGATTTTTGGAAGATATTAGCTTCCTGAACATATATGAGTTGGGTCAAGTTTAGGCAGTTAAAAGAAATCTAATTAACTTTCGACAAAATCTAATTGAATTGGGTTCAGATCACTGTGCGCTATTTATGAATCACGTTGGATTTGGGTTTAATTGATTGGACAGCTTGATACTGATCTATATCCACCCTAATGCTGATTCATTTTGACACTCCTAGATGATGATGGAGAAACATGCTATCAGTAGTCGGATTGCAAGCAATAAAAGATAATCTTTAAGTATATTTCTGAAGTAAAATATGGACTTGCAATTGTATTAATTTGCAGAATATGAAATTCTTTGTGGTCTGTTCCACAATTTATTATTATCCCATTATTAAAGATAATATCAAGGTCTGGCAACGAGTCATGTTTGGGTTAATTTTAATAGACTTGAAAATTTATATTGATTTGTACTAGAGATTAGTTTGTTTCAAGTTGACTCAAATTGAGACTGCACTTGGTATAACTTTTTTTTTTGAGAAAAATTGTTTTTTTCTTTGCACAACTAAAAATTAGGAGTTGCGTTTGGTAAAATAATTTTGAAAGAAATTTTAGCTTTCTAAAAGCTAAAAAAAAGATGCGACAAAAAACTAAAAAAGAAGTTTTTTTGTAATGATGAAAAAAGTTACTTTTAATAATTTAAGATAAATTTATCCTCACAAATTTTATGAAATATCACATAATTAATATGTCAAATAATCATAATATTACAATTATTATACATATAGATGTAATTGTGATTATTTATGATAGATATAATTATGATTATTGTATATAGTTACTAAATATTATAAATATATTTAAGAAATACATCAATAATACATATAATTATTATATTTAATATCAATATAAATGTAACTGAAATAAAATATATTATAAAATTTATCATAAACATTTATATACATAAATAATGAAGTTATTAATAATATATTATTATCTATCAATAAATTAATATAATAAAAAATATTCATTTATATCAAATTTGGTCAGAAACATAAATTTATTATACAACGCAACAATTTTTATTAAACAGTTTTGCGTTTAACAATAGTTTTTAACATCAATTTTTAAAACTGAAAAATTATTTTATTTAGCAGCACTTTTTTATACATCTATATAATACAACTGTATAAGACTTTTTCATACAACATATAATGCCAAATAGAGCTTGAATTCAAGTTGACTTGAAGTTTACAAACCTTTAAAAAGTATGGAGGTTTTCATACAGCACTTTGGGTCTATTTGGCATGAAGCATTTTTGAATTTTGATTATGGTACTTTTGGCTTTTCATAAAAAAATATGAATGATAAGAAATAAATTTGATTTATGTATTGAGAATTGGTATTATGTGAAATAAATTGATTTTGGAGTTTGTGTAAGATGTGATAAAGTATTTTTTATATATTTCTTTAATCACAAAGAAAATTGTCCATGGCTTTAGCCTTTTGGCCAAACCTCCATTTATCTCGCTATATTTACATATTGGTCATCACTCTTTTAAATATTATAGTGTGCACATGTTTCATTTTTAAATATTATGGGCGTTACAATGTTGTCTGTTGAGGAATTTAACCTTATTTTAGCAAGAGTTAATTTCCTTAGTTATGAACTGTGCGCGAAGGACTAAACCTCTGTTGTTTGTTTACACCGTTGTTTATATTTGATGGCTTTGTGAGAAGGGGACAAAACGTCATGGTATCAGCTTAAAATAGAGTGGCGTTGCACTGTTGGAAGATAGAAAAGAAAAGAAAACATTATGTTGCCCCAAAAAAGATGGTTTTAGGACCACTGGACAAAAGCATTATCCAATGGACCTATACTTTGTCCAGCAGTCCTCGAACTTTTTTAGCTAACTTTTGTGTTTTATAGTGTAACATTCTGTGATCCAAATGTAGAGATATTATCTGCTTTGATTTGAGGGAACTGTGTGACTTGAGTCTTCCCAAGAGGTCACTCATTCTAATATTACTTCAGCGTAGGCATGCTTAATTACAAAGTTTTTCATTATTAGCTCCACGGTTTTCTCTCAAAAGGTGCCTCTGCTTTTTGGGATTATGTTGTATATGTATATACAACTCAGGAACTCTCATTCTCTTTTTGATGTGGGATGATTCATTCTTGTGCCCCTCCATTTAGAAACTTGTAAAAAGACGCTCCTTATTCATGTGATTCTGATTCAATCATATACACATCATCTTGGCAATTACTCCACTCCCTTTTTAGTCCCGGTCACATATAGCATTAGTTGAAAAGAAATTAGAGGGGTAGGTGAGGGGCTGTGGAGTAGGGTTGGTAATTGATGAGAGTGAACTGGGGAGAAAGATAGATGAAACGGAAGCTGAGGTTTGCTATTACCTAGGACTCTAGGAGTGAGCAGAGTGAGTAGAGTGAGTGGGGGCATAGAGAGAACTAGATTAGAGGGGAAGGTGAGAGTGAGTGTGAAAAGAGAAGCAATTGTTGACAAAGCGAAAAGTTAAAACAACATTGTATAATGTTGAAGAGACTTTAATTCTAGGTACCTATTTATTTATTGTTATATGAAATAATATTGAGTCTACTCAAAAATGATTTCAAGCGAGTTGGCTTTGGCACATAATCAACACGAAATTGATCTTGAGGCTCATGTATGATTTGAAACTCAAGTCGATTTAAATTCAGTGAAAATAAAGGCGGTTTTTGAGAAATTTAGATTACTTTGCCAGTCTTTGGTAACGTTCTAAGAGGTGTCTTTTGTTCATAACATAGACAGTATGCTCATCTTCTTTTCCTATTATATCAATAATACTCCAAATCCTTTTGCCGTCTGCTAAATTATACAGGTCCCCACAAAATACAAGGGATTGGAGCTGGTTTTATACCAGGTGTTTTGGATGTTGATCTTATAGACGAAGTATTGCAGGTTATCCTTGTAACTATATCTTTTGCATAGCGTATGTTTAGTTATATTCAATTTGTTTAAAGATTTGTTTCTCTTGTGCAATGTTATAGGTATCAAGTGAAGAAGCTATTGAAACAGCAAAGCTTATTGCATTGAAAGAGGGGTTACTGGTGAGATTATTTTGTGTTCATATTTATACTAATTTGTGGTGGAAATCATCTTATAGCTGCTCTATAAAGTATTATGCTCTTCCATTCGTAAGGTTTATTTTTTCATGGTGACCATTCCTCTTAGGTTGGAATATCATCAGGAGCTGCTGCTGCTGCTGCCATTAAGGCTGCGCAAAGGCCAGAAAATGAAGGAAAACTGATTGTTGTAAGTTTTAATTCCTTGTTCGTAGTCTTTTTCCCACTAATTAGCAGTGCTGAAAATTCTGGAGTTCAATAGAATGAGTTTTTACTTACTTGCGTGCTTTGTTTGGGTTTCTGAGGTATTCATTTGCCTCAAGAAATCAACATTTTGCATCTGCTAGTCTGTGATGCAATGCAATTTGTGAAACTTCTCAAAACATTAGGCACAACCAGCTTTTGAATTGCTTGTATGTTAATCACATGCATGATCATGCAGTGAATATGAGCATAAACCTAGTAGCAGGCATGCCAAGACTGGTTAGCTTGCAGATTTCTGGTTAACCTATTTATAGCCCAACCCGTGTTAAGCATATTCCCAAATCCTGCTCATTTATTTTACGAGCAAAATCTTTTATGCATAGCTGGTTGTAGTTTTAACCAAGTTTTCTGGCTTGAGCTGGTTACCGATTATAAATATTTGTGATCAAGTGAAACCTAACCAGTAGCAATTGTTAACTATGACGGTTGTCCTTTCTAGGTCAAACCCAATTCGGAATATACTTAGGTGGAGTTGGTGGGTCTTATGGGTTTAGGTTAAGCTTGCCTTCTAGTTTTGGCTTAAATCCAATTTTTTAATTGGGTTGACCTTACTTCCAATGTTGGGTTGACCTTACCAATTTTTATTTATAGCATATAAGATATTTGAAATTAACTTGTTTATCGAAAAAGAATAATTGTGATTGACCTTACCTTCAATGTTGGATAATTTTGTCTCGCAGATGTAAGCTTATCGCCAATCCAATCGCCTCATTTTTCTTACCGTTCTTTTGTTCGAAAGATCTAATATGATTTTGAGCATTGTCATAGTTGATTGGTTCTGGAAAATATGTCAAAGAGACTTGGTTCTACCAACAATTTGAGTTTTAAACCCATTTTTTAGCTCGATTTGACTGTTATCCTTTCAAGGTCAAATTTTGAAATACTCATCTCTGGTGGATTAGGTTACTTGCCCTCAAGTTTAGGCTTAAACAGCATATATGACATTTGAGATTTGCTTGTTATATCGAGAAGAATAATTGGGTTGACCTCACGTTCAATGTTGGATAATATTGTTAAGCTGATCTAAATGTTACCCCCAATCCAATCACATCGTTTTTCTTACCACTCTTGTATTCAAAAGATCTAATACCATTGTGTGCGTTGTCTAAGTTGATTATTTTTGGAAATGCATGTCGATCTGACTTGGTTCTGCAAACCATTCGAGTTTTGAATCCAATTTTTTAGCTCGATCTGATGGTTCTCCTTTCAAGGTCAAGCCTGATTGGGAATACTCAGCTCGGGTTGGTGGGTCTTATGGATTTGGTCAAGCTTGCCCTCGAGTTTAGGCTTAAACATCATATCAAACATTTGAGATTTGCTTGTTTATCGAGAAAGAATTATTGGGTTGACCTCACCTTGTTTATCGTGCCGATGTAAGCTTAATCCCAATCCAATCACCTCATTTTTCTCACCACTCTTGTGTTCAAAAAGATCTATTACAGCTTCGAGCATTGCCATATCGATCTGATTTGACTCTACGAACAACTCGATCCTTAAATCCAATCTACTCTATGATAAATGCGTCGACAAACTTATGGATGCAGGTGGTTTTTCCTAGCTTTGGTGAGCGCTACTTATCTTCTGTTCTCTTCCAGTCCATAAAGAAGGAGGCTGAGAGCATGGTTTTTGAGCCTTGAATGAGATTTCCTCCTGCAGCTGATTATATATATATTATATATATATATATATATATATATTAAAGAATAATTAAAGACTGATGTTTATTCGTATTACTAAAAGGAGTAATGCATGAGAGAAGAGAGACTTTTCCCTACATCTGTGTTCTATAGTACATGTTAAATTACTGTCAGTGGGTCAAAGTTTAATTACATTTTGATGCAGCAGTGATGATTTTATGTGCAAGTTAATGTTATATTGGGTTAAAATTTAAAGGTTGGAATTTAGACTTCAATTTTTATACTTTCAAGTTAGGATAGTTTGGTTCAGTCTTGTCATGTTATTTAAAAAAATTAATTATTTTACGTAATAATATGTTTAAATAATGTTCATAAAACATATAAGATTGTCATGTCTAAATAATTTTTTAGTATTATTATTTAATATAATGATATTAAAAATAAATAAATAATAATGTAAAGATAATATATAAATAAGTTACATTTAAGTCTTTTGTAAAATATCATTTAGATTCGTAGTTCTAAATTTTTAACATTTAATATTTTTAAATTTATTAATATTTTTATTTAGATTTTTTAAGGTTATATTAAAAATTTTTGCACGTTTATTTTAATTATTTATAATTTAATAAAACTATTTTAAAAATATAAGTATATTTTTAAACTAATTATTAAGTATAAAATTATTTTTATAATCTCAACCTGCTCCTTTGTAGGAGAGAGAAAGAAGAGAGAAAAAGGGTTGAGAGCTAGAGAGAGAAAGAGAGAGATCCCCCAATAAAATATATAAAATTTTAATAGTAAAGAATAATAAAAAGTCCCAATTGAAATATTATAAGTGATTCAATTATTTCGATATTAAAAAATTTAAAATATAGGAATTATTTATGGTTTTCTTTTCCCTTTCCTTTTTTAACCAGTGCAAAGATTTTATTTCCCATTATATCCTATATACTGCAAGGCCAAAAAAAGATAAAACACATGCAATATGATGGTTACAAGATAATTTATGATGCGTTAGAAGATAAATTAGAAAATAAAATTATTTTAAATATTAAGATTTATATTGGACGTAAAATAATTTAGATATAAAATAAAATTAAAATTTTTATGTTAGAGTTTTATTAAATGTGAAATAAGTTTTTTAAAATTTTTAATCTCTCTTTTAAACTTGATTACTTTGAGCTGTTTGCTTGATTGCTAAAAAAGTTAATTTTAATAAAAATTAAAAATTAAAATATATTTTATTAAAATTTATGAATGATGTAAAATAAAGTTATTTATAATATTAGAATATTTGATGAATTTGATATAAATTAATTACTATGTTAATTTATGTATAGGATGTAAAATAAAGTTAATTTTAAATTTTAAATTATATGTATAATATGAAATATAATTAATTTTTAATATTAAATTTTATGAGTAGTATGATATATTTATTTAAAATTAATCTAGTTAAATAAATAGGTATATTGATATTAAAAAAATTAAAATAAGAACTATTAAATTTTTTTTTTTTTTTATTTTTATAAGTGAGCATCGATTTGACCGAGAAGACTAAATAGATTTATTTTATATACTTAAAAAGAGAGTAGTAAATATGATATTTAAAAAATTATATGAGATTAATATAATATTAACATTTAATTTTAATTGTTTATTTAGAAGGATAAATAACAGAGAAGGTAAATAAAATCATTTAAATTTATCATAACAGTAAACTCAAAGTCATTAAATCTATGTAGGATAATTAGCTTAGTTATTTAAATATTTATATGAAAATTCAAGCATATTATTTATTTATTTTTCTTTGATATATTATATTTAAAAGATAAAATAAAGTAGAGATAATTATTGAAGATGACAAAATCCATCTAATCACAACAAAATCATGTGCAATGAAGTCAGTTTTATGATTATTTTTTTAATTAAAATCTTATTTAAGATAACTTCATATCATAATTATGCTATAAAAAATGATTATTTTTTGCAGAAAAAAATTTATTAAAGCACTTGTAATTTATAATATAACTACACTATAGTTTAACAAAATAATTTTTTGTGAAGGGTTAAACAACGATGTGAAAGTTTTATGTTTCACTGATATTCGAATGTTAAACAGAAAACGATGAAATCTGATCTATAATTGCTAGGGATAATAATTTAGACTCGAAATTATTTAACGTTGTCCTCTTCTTTTGGTTGGAATAGATTCGATAGTACTCATTTTGGAATCGAAATTGGACCGATTTCAGTTGGTCCTCCTTTCCTTATTTCTAATAATTTTAGCTTTTTTTAAGATACAATAAACTTAAAATTAGTCATTTCCAAAAAAAAATTAAATTACACATATTATGAAAAATTTTAAAAAATAAATTTGTTCAATCTATTAATAATTCAAAAAAAAATATATAAGAGAATATTCAAGGTAAAATAGTGGCATGTATAAGCATTTTTGTTACGTATAAATGTGACGGTGCTATATATAAATAATATATTGTTATATATAATTACAATAGTGTTATAATTAGGGGTGGCAATATATAACCCGACTCGAACCCGACCTACAAAATTTGGGTATAAATCATGAATTTTGACCCATTTATTAAACAGGTAGGGTTCGAGTTGGGCATAATTGAGTCGAGTAGGGCATAAATGGGTCGGGTAGGGTTCGAGTTAGGTATTTATAAAAAAATACTCTATAAATAGGTCGGGTCGACCTGCCAACCTGACTCATTTATTAATCGGGTCGGATTTGGGTCATAGATTTTGACCCATTTAATAAATAGGTAGGGTTCGGATTGAAGCTATTTGGATCAGGTCAATTCGAGTTCAACCCAAACCCAACCTGACGACCTATTTTGTCAACCCTAAAATTTATAATAGCTATACATATCATATAACTATGTCTATAGTAATTTAGCATTAATATATGTTATGTAATAGCTAAATTACTATATGTAGCACTATAGCCTATTTAGCGCGAGGATCAAATCAGGACTAAAGTGATACTAATTTTAA